>CM068962.1:4966606-4994822 GCA_035128595.1 Eptatretus atami
ACATCGTCTGAGAGAGGGACATCGTCGAGAGAGGACATCGTCGAGAGAGGGACATCGTCAGAGAGGGACCGTCGAGAGAGGGCATCGTCGAGAGAGGGCATCGTCGAGAGAGGGGCATCGTCGAGAGAGGGCATCGTCGAGAGAGGGCATCGTCGAGAGAGGGCATCGTCGAGAGAGGGCATCGTCGAGAGAGGGCATCGTCGAGAGAGGGCATCGTCGAGAGAGGGACATCGCTCGAGAGAGGGCATCGTCGAGAGAGGGCATCGTCGAGAGAGAGGGCATGTCGAGAGGGGCATCATCGAAGAGAAGGGAGCCTTCTCCTCAACCGATCACCACCTCATCCGCAATGTCTTGTCATTGGTTGGTAAATAATGGCCGCAGCAACGTGTCTGTCATGGTTGGTAAATAAATGGCCATAACTTGGGAAGCACTTGTCCGATAATATCAAACTTGAAAAGGCACATACTCAGGTCCCCAGCAATATACCTGGCAAGTTTCAATTAGATCGGACCAGTGGTTGTCGAGAAACAGCGGTCTCACACACACACACACACCACACCACACACACACATTGCTGGAATTATAGTCGAAACGAGTCTTAAACTAAGCCGATATACCTATTTACTTTAAGCAAGCGAGGCTACGTTCCCTCCTCCTCCATACATACACAAAAATATGTGAATTCCAAAGCATTTAACTTATCTTTTTCTACTGTTTGGAGAATTATATCAAATGAAACAAAAATTTAAGAATGTAACAAAATTAATTCGCTTCATTGAACGAAATTATTCATGTATTCACTGATAGACCTTCGCCCTGTCCCCAGAGGAGCCCAGATCCATAACAACTGCCAGATCTGCTTGTCGATATTTTCGGAGGTTTTTTCTCATCGACCATCCGTCCGTCTTATCAGTTTATTATTCTCAGTTTATGATGAGGAACAACTGATTAAATTGAAAGGTATATTTTGAACACTGAACAGAATGTGAATGAAAGACAAGTTTCCTGTTTTACCGTGCCTTGCTCTGAATTTGTTCCCGATCACACATGCGCAGTGAGTGAGGTGCTCGACAAGGAATCAAAGTAAACTGGTTAAAAAAAAACGACATAAAAAAAAAAACTTAACGTTGAGCAGATCCCGAACCGATGTGCCACGTGAGCACTGCACCGCGAACAGCAAATGTGGATTATTTGTGATGTTTGATTTAACGGGCGATGAACTTTGCGATGTCTCAGGTTGTTCTGCATAATGCTGAAACTCTTTTTGTGGATGAATCATATTTGAACAAATTTCATTTATTTCCCCAATTGCTGTGTGGCGGTGAGACCGGCTTAAAGGATCCTATGATATGCAGGACAGCCTGCCCAACAGTTTCTTAGCAACCATTTAATTGGAATGCTTAAGCCCTTTATCGAACGCCTTGTAGTCAATAGCGGCACCGCGCTACGTCCTTCTGAGCGAATCGTTCACTCATGCGGACACTTTTGACCGCCACATCGTCCGGGCGAGTGGTTCATGCCTCGTCACCGAGTGAGTGGTTCATTTCTGTACCTGAGTGAGTGTCATGCTCCGTCACCCTGAGTGAGTGGTTCATGCTCTGACCTAGTGAGTGGTTCACTGCTCGTTACCCTGAGGATGTTTGTGCTCCATCTCCTGAGTGGTGCTCATGCTCCGTCACCCTGATGCGTGGTTCATTCGTTACCCGAGCGATGTTGTGCTCCATCGTCCTGAGTGAGCTCATGCTCCGTCACCCTGAGATGAGTGGTTCATGCTCCGTCACCCTCGAGTGAGTGGTTTCATGCTCCGTACCAGTGAGTGGTCATGCTCCGTACCCCGAGTGATTGGTTATGCTCCGTCACCTGATGCATGGTTCATGCTCCATCACCCTGAGCGAGTGGTTTGTGCTCCATCTCCTGAGTGAGTGTTCATGCTCGTACCTGAGTGAATGGTTTGTGCTCCATTTGTCCTGAGCGATTGTGAATAACAACCGATTTCAAGCTGTTTACCGTAACACCTTGTTTTCTAAATTACCGAGCCAAATTTTTTTGCCACCCGTCACACCAGGCTTTATAAAAGATTAATGTTTGTCAACATATCCCTGAAACGTCTATATAATGTAACATTGTTTTTTCAGGAAAGCTACTCATGGTTTGGGTTGTTTGCTGATATGAGCGTGTGCATGTGTGCATGCATTGTGCATAAAACATGTCTCTGTTCTGTCTGTCTGTCTGTCTGTCGTTCTGTCATGTCTGTCTGTCTGTCTGTTGTCTGTCTGTCTGTCTGTCTGTCTCTCTCTCTCTCTCTCTCTCTCTTCTCTTTCTGTATTAAACTATCCAGACGGTGGTTATGCCTGGACGGAGTTTGTCTCCGGGCAGTGTTGTCTCCAGATGTGTCGCGGGTTGTTTATGTCTGGATGGAGTTTGTCTCTGGCGTGTCCAAGCAGTGTTTGTCTCTGCCAGCTTGGCTCTGGCAGCGTCCGGGCAGTGTTCGTCTCTGGATGCGTCCGGCGTTGTTAGTCTCTGGACGCGTCCGGGCTGTGTTAATCTCTGGAGCGTCCGACGGTTTCTCTCTGACGCGTCGGTGGTCTTTGTCTCTGGTGCTCCGGGCGGTCTGTTCGTTTTCTGACGTGTCCGGGCGGTGTTCGTTTCTGACGCGTTCCGGCGGTGTTCGTCTCTGGACGCGTCCGGGCGGTTGGTTCGTCTCTGGACGCGTCGGCGTGTTCGTCTCTGACGCATTTGTTATTTCTTTTCTAATTCTGCTCTCTTTGATGGTTGCTCATCTCTGTGGGATGTGTGCTCATCCTTTGGTGCGAGTGCTCATCTCTGCGGATGTGTGCCCATCTCACTTGAGGATGGTGTGCGCATCCTGTGGATGGTTGTCCTCCATTTCTATTTCATTTTCCGTCTTCGCATTCTTTCACATTTCTGCATTCCTTCACTACGTGGTGTATGCCTGGTGTTGGCTAATGTTAGGTGGTGGGCTTGGTTCCCAGGATTCTTAGTTCAAATCCCACTTGGCTGTTGAATTAATACCAACGTGGGGTTGACTCTGCCTGTCATCCTTCCGAGTCGGCAAAATGAGTGCCAGCTTGCTGGTTGTACTGTGTCGAGTAGTGACCCTCCAGGATTGTGTCCATCGCCAAGGAGACTACCAGGCAGCACCAACGTCTGCACAGAGTATGGTCCCAATGGATCGGAATCACAACGTGTGTCTGTTCTTCCACTCACTCACTCACTCACTACTCACTCAGTTACACTTGAATCAGACACTCATCAGTGTGAACCTTTACTTGCTCATTACACTTAATCTTGTTGTGGTTCATTGTGATATGTTGAAGTTAAATCAATCCTGTCTATTGTAAACTTGTTTTGACATGATGGAAGAACGAAAATAAAAAAAATTGAAACAAAATGGTTTTAATTGCAAGTTTCCTACTCTAGATGTCCAGGGACTCCAGCATGCGGGGTGTGGGAGTGCATTCTGGAGTGGGGGGGGGGAGAATGGGGGATGTAGGGAGAGAGGGGGTTGTGGCAGTGATTGATGAGAATATTTTTCCCGCCAGTGACATGAGGCTCATGAGGTGCTTACACTGGATTCACATGTGGACAAGAAACATGGCCTTGGGTATTTTTACATGAATTACAAGGACATTGGAAGAGAATGGACAAATCAGCACGCGGAGGGAGGATCTCGTCATCATGAGCTTGTGTTGAGAGAAGAACCCCAAACAAACTTAACCCTAAACCGCTGTTTTGTGTCAGTCCAGATCCTTCAGATGGAGGTATGAGCTGGCTGTCCTGTTTGCATGTATGATTTGGATGTTTATATTCTACAAGTTGGTAGCTTATACAAAGAGAGTAAGACATTACCAAACAGCCTCAAATTGCCAATTACCGATTCATCATTCGAAGAAAGCTTTGTCCATTCAGAATGCTCACTTTTCTCCCTCCTCGAGAGCGAGTTGTCCACCTCATGATCTCCAAACACCTGTCGAAGGCTGAGAAACCACAAAACCACACAATGTCGCACTTGTTCTGGATAAGGAAACTAAAGCATCCTACATATCCTGTATGTACCTTCCTGTTGATATAAATCATTCTGGTGTTCACCACATCAACTGTCTTCATTCAAAATGAAAATGTGGAATTTTCACCAGAAAAAGAGGAAGAACAATACTACAAACAATGCTGGTAGAGCACACACCTCCGCAGGTGAACAGTTTACGTTTATATTCCACCGATAGGTCGGATCTGAATCTGGACCATTCGTTGTCACACACCAATATCGACTCGGCTTGTTCTTGTCACCTAACCAACTCATCCACCAAGTTTCATCCAAATTCTCCCACCATGTTTGAGATATCTTGCTCACTGAACAGAGACAGCAGACAGACAGACAGACAGACAGCAGACAGACAGACGTACAGGAATTAAAACGTAACCTCTATCCAAAGTAACTACATCATTCAAATGGAGCCCAAGCGTCCAACTGCATGAACTGAACAGGCTCCAAAACACCCGTATGATTAGAGACTACACTGATTTATGGGAGTGAATGATCGAGTGAGGAGAGCAATAGTGAGGGGAAAAGGTGGAACGATGACACCATATTCAGGTGTAGAATGTTGAGGGTGAGAAGATGAGCAGGTGAAAGATAAATATGATACCTGTCCAATTTTATCGTAAAGTTAATTCTTAGAACAAACAGCTTGTGACTCACGTTTCCACATCCACATCCTTTTTCTGCACTGGAGCATGTACGTGGTCCATCCTCATCCTGACGACGGAACGAAGAGATGAACCTGAGAGCTGTCCCCAAGGCTACTGCCCACCCATCTTATCCTCAACATTTTAAAGGAACATTACAAGCAAAGTCAAACAACCGGTGAGCCGCGCGATCCTGGTGGGAACGTCACCTGCATAGGACGGTGTCCGTCTTTGTGCAATCCGCAATGCTGCTGTGCAGGCGTAGGCCGAGCGTCGGCCACCATCGCACCATGAACCACCACAACCCAACTCGAGCACCATCAGGACAAAGTGCAACCATCTGCGCCATCGCACCCTGCGATAACCCCAATCACCTGCACAGGGACAACATGTGATTGTAGAGCAATTGGTGGCAAATGAATATTTCTTAACCACATGTACAATGTCAGAATCACACCCTGTTCCCAGTAGAGCTCAACTCTGCGTTTCTCCTCACAAGCACGCGTTCAGTGCTCGGCAAATTTGTTACTCCACGCCATGAAGTGAAAAGCAGGGTTAAGCGGGTTCATGTCCATCCGTCCGTCTTACAGTTTATCATCAGTTTTATTGGATTGAGGAACAACTGATTTAAATTGAAAGGTATATTTTTGAACACTACAGAATTGAATAAAAAGACAAGTTTCCTGTTTTACCGTGCCTTGGCTCGAATTTGTCCCGATCACACATGCGCAGACATGTGAGTCATGTTTTTACTCTGTCACCCTGTCTGGCAGTGAAACAAATTGAAAATAATTTCAAGCGGGAAACTTTACGTTTTTAAAGATGTTATAAAGGACACAAACAACAGGCACGAATAACTATGTAATGTGTTCGAGAGGTGATGTAATGACTCCCCGGATTAATCAATTATACGCTTTTACAACTTATTTAACACACATTTTTTTTTATTGAACACTGGAGAAGAAGAAAGAAAATCGCCTTTTCATAATAATTCTGTACTTCCAAGAACCTTGCTGCAGTTGGCCTGCATAACTATTCACCGCCCTCCCAAAGTTTCACATTTTGATTGCCACCTGAGCTCATTTCATTGATGCTTTCAAATCCAATCTATATATGGAGTTCTTCACAAACACTCCAAAGTATAAAGATTTAAAAATGCAGATATAAATGTGAATCAGTTTGATTAACAGAGAAAAATCAGATTATTCTCAGTTGTATAAATATTCAAACCCTTTGCCTAATTAACCTAAATCACTTCAGAGAGAACTTATTTGTTTAAAGGTTACAAAATAAGTATAATAAGTTTCTCCTGTCTGTAATCAGTGATTTAACTGACAGATTAAGCTTTCTGCACTTATAATCTAAGAGTTCAAAGTGTAACTCACTTGGTCAACAACAAGGTAACATGAAGACAGGAACTTCCAAAGAAGTCCGACATAAGGTGGTGGAGAAGCACCATTGAGGACAGGGTGAAGGATGAATTTCAAAATCACTCATTAACCCTTTGAGTACGGCCAAATCGATCATTAAAAGTGGAAGACATATCATGTCCGCCTATTATGCGGATGTATGATGCTAATTGATGATGCTTTCTATGATGATTCAATAAAGCCTCCATCTCTTAAAACTGTGACTCAACGTCATCGTATCACAATGTATAAGGTGATATCGAAGACTGCTTCGGAGCGCTAAACTTCCGGATTTATGTTTATTGTTTCTTGTGTGCATAGTCCAGGCTCATTATAAAGCTAGTACACTGAACAGATCATGGACGTAAACACACCAAAAACAGGACGCAAAAGGAACAGCATAGAGAAAGGGAAAACACCATACAGCAGAGTCGAGGCCAAGACGAGGAGAATGGGACAAACAATGTGTGTCGGAGGAATGGGGGCAGGAGACATACTGGGACAAACAATTGTGTGTCGAGGAATGGGGGCAGGAGACGATGCATGGGGTGGACAAGATGGATACAGAAGAAAACTCTCAGGAGGGAAAAACTGGATATTTAGAAGGAGGGGGATTGGGGTGGGAACTAGCGAGGGTAGAAAAATCATGGTTTAGATGGGGGACAATCTGACAGTGTGGTGAACAGCTGTGTTGAAACCTGGAGGGAAGAATGAGATTGAAAGGATGTGGAAGTTGATTCCACAGGTGGGAACAAAGAGGAACAAATGAGAGGAGGTGGTAGTGATCCTGGATTGAGGTCGTTTAACCAGAAGAGGTGATGGTGGACCTATGTGTGCCCAACAGAAACTTGGGGGGTATAAGTCACAGAAGAGCAGAGTGTGCAAGACCAGAAAGGAGGCAGTAGAAGCCAGAGAGACCACCGACCTGTCGGTAATGGCGAAGTGATAGGCCCATAGACTCGGCTTCCAATGATTCCAATCTTCACTCGGAGATTCCAATGATTTTGAAGGCCTTGGTTTCCATGGCGTCAAGCTGAGCAGAGTGAGACAGGGAAGTCAGCAAAGAGGGGCAGTACTCATCAAGCTGCAGATGAAAGCCTGCAGTGGATGTAGAGTGCAGGTGTGCCAAAGAAGGACTTTGCATGATGGATGATGCTCAGTCGGTGCTCGGTGCAGGGCTTTTTTCTTTTTCTTTTTGAATATAGTGTCGAGGCTCGTATGAGAGCTAAAGCACAATGCACAGCAAGGGGGGCATGAGACAAGAGGCAGGGAGAGGAGGACAAAAACAGTGGGGAACAGTGACATTAGGAGATCTGTGGAAGGGAGAGGAGGGGTGGGGAACATGGGTATACAGAGGGACATACAGGGACTTCGTACACCTAGATGGGAATGACGGGTAGGCCTCAAGTAGTCCGATAAGACAAGATCCACACAAAACTCAAAAAATAGCACGATTTTTGAAACAAAACTGATTAGGAACACACAGTAAAACATGTAGGTGAGAAAATGAAAAGTTAAACATGACAATAATGACCGAAACTTAACTCTGAAGCTGCAGTTTAAATCCAGGAGAATGATAGCCATCCTAGCCTTGGCTGGATGTTGGCAAGCTCAAGGATGAGAGGGTAGCTGAGAGTTTTGCAAACAGCTGAGTGGAGATTTGGGGGTCTTGGTGCTTTGTGGCATCCTGAAGCGTTGTGGAGTCCTCAGACCACCGTCCTTGATGTTGCTGGTGGACGTCATGGAACCACTGTATGGCGGAGAAGAATTTGGCTCTCACAAGACACTGGATACCATTACCAGGTCGCAGGGCCAGGCTTAATGGAAGAGCTGAGCTGTTTGGAAGTTGAGACATTAAAACTGACGTGCGCTGAGGGTGGACAAGGGGGTATTTACGAGATCTGTGGGGGTAGAGCATCACCTGTGGTCAATGATTCTCGTCTGTTACAGGGGAATTTGTGCATGCGTCATTCAAGCTCATCCTCGGTCTAATGCAGTTAGAGCAGAGGTGGTAGCTCTTGACAGAGAGTGAAGTGTAGGCTCGCTGGCCGATACTTTGAGCAGCTGTACCAGACTGATCCACCAGCTGATGATTGGATGTCAGGGGTTGTACTGTCCATATTGCTGACTCCAATCAACTGTGATGCACCATCATTTGTGAAAACAGGCTGTGGTGAACTGATTAAAATGGTGTAAAGCTCCTAGGAATGTGGCATCCATGCTGTACTCTCAAAGCTGTGGAATGCTGCATTGTGTCGTTGCATGCAGTTCTGTGCTCTGTTTGTAACACACACATCATCCCAACTGACTGCAAGAGGGCCTTGTTGTCCTCTCTTGAAAGGGAAGGGTGATCGCCAGGACTGCAACAACTCCAGAGGGTGACGCGCTGCTCAGTGCCTGGTTAAGGTCTTTGCTCGAATTATAATTCTTGATAGGGTTCCACCCCATTTCTTGAGCACCATGCCCAGAGCAATCAGGCTTACACCAAAGAGGTCAAATGATTGACCGTATCCTTACTCTTTCAGGTCCTCACAAAGCAGATGAGAGTTTTGGCAGGCTGCTTTGTAGCCTATGTTGATCTCTGGCAAAGCTTTGCGTTCAGTGAATCAGGAATGCCCTCTGGAGGATCTTGGCTTTCGTGTGGTGCCACCAAACTGATCGTTCTGATGTCTGAACTCTACTCTGGTACTGAGAGTGTTGTGAGATTTATGGTGGTCCATCTCTGACTTATTTCCAGTTGTTACTGTAGTTCTCAGGGGTGTGCTGACCCCCACACTTCATTCGCTTGTATGACTGGATTCTGGGAGATGTAGAGAGAGATTCAAGCTGCGTGCCATCGTTTGGAATGTCAAGATCTCTGACCTTGATTTCGCAGATGATGCATTCATCTTTGCAGAGACTCTGATATCTTTGGAGGCCTCAAAGTGCTGAATGAGGAGTCATAGCCACTGGGTTATGGTTCCTGGGTCAAACTAAGACCAAGGCTTTCAATGACATATTGGATGTTGCTATCTTGTTGTACCTTTTGTGGTGAGGATGTTGAGGTCGTGGAAGATTCACTTGCCTTGGCAGTGATATTAGTGTCACTTGCTTCGTCAGCCAGAGGTCAATAGACGTTGGTCGGGCCTGGGGAGTCATGGATTCACTGGATCATTGGGTGTGCAACTGTCGGTAACTGTGCAGGAGAACAAACATCGAGTCTTCACATTCTGTGCTTCCAGTTCTTGCTCTATGGATGTGAGACTTGGACTCTGACCAGGGATCTGAGAAGAGACTTAATACCTTTGGTACCAGGTCTCTTTGGAGAATCGTTGCTAGCGCTGTCGGACTTTGTGTCCAACGAGTGGTTGCTGAGAGAAACTCAAATGAGATTTATTACCTGCATAGTGCATGAGTGTCAACTGTGGCTGTATGGACATGTGGCTCGTTTCCTTGATGCTGATCCTGCTCACCAGATTTCCAACGAGGGAACCTCGTCATTGGAAGAGCCAATGGGCTGACACATTCCTCATGGTTGCAGGTTGATCAGGCATCTCAAGGAGGATGGGGATGGGCCAGGCATCTGCCTGGGAGATGGCCAGATGGAGGCCCCTGGAGTACCGGTGGAAAGTGGAGCAGCGACGCGCTGCTCCGGCGCATGTTTCCATACCAGACGTGACTGCTGAGAGCCCTATGTTGGCTACGAGATTGGAGAGGAAGAGAAATGGAATTATTTCATATCAACGCAATGATAATTCCATGACCTTGCTGAGGATTGGAAGTAAGCGAATTGGTCTGCAGTGGAACTCTGCCCTTGTGCAGGTAAACTGGATGGTTCCAGAATGTGGGAAAGTTCCGGCAGTGGGACGCTCTCAAGACAGCGGATGACTCCCGGGCTGCGCCCGAGTGCGGGCGGCTTCCGGACCAAGGGACGGCGTCTGACTAATGGATGGTGTTGACGAATACAATGAAAACTTGTCTTGCTCGTGTGAAAGTAAGGTCGCTCGCGTCGGCAGACACGTATAAGAATGGACTAAATCAAGAACACGTTATCAAGGAATGCTAACACTGTGGAAGTGAGGAGAGTGACATTTTAGGCGTTAACCCTTGTCAGAATAAAAATAAACTTCTGCAGGCATAGGCTACCACCTGTCTAGATATGGTCCATATATACAGGTGTTCCAAAAATCTGGAAAAATTTTGTTGTTAATATATTTAGAACACAAATGATACAACGATACCCTTTGGTGTATATGTACAGAAACTCATAAAGTTTGGGCACACCATCGATCACTTCAATGTGAGGCTCCGTTTGTCATGCGCAGGACATCAACTTGTACACGTCTTGACATGTTCGGCTCTCAGCATGTTTGCGTCACCAGTGAGCATGCCCAGCTTGTGGGTCCGAGAATGAAGATCTTGCAGGTTTGCTACCTGGGTGTTGTATGACAACAACTTTGACAAACCCCCACAGAAAAAAGAAATTCAAGGGGGCAATGTCTGGTGATCGTGGGGCCAGGCGGTTGGTCCATCTCGGCCAATCCGGCAACCTGGAAATTTTTCATTCAGACGCTCAACAACTAAGGCCCATACTGGGAAGCACGATCCTGTTGAAAAATAATATCGGGTTGTAGGTGTCTTCAATCTGTGAGAGCGCGAAATCCTTCCAACATGTTCATGTTAAATTGTTGAGGTCACTGTTTCCCCGCAAAGAAAAACAACCACCAAGCGATCGTGGAGAAGGCCACACCACACTTGACTTTGGACTGTTCGCGTGTGTTCAATGACTGTGTAGGGGTTTTCAGAGCTCCGTTCCTCACATTGACCGGTTTACCATCCCGATACATGAAAGCAAGCTTTGTCTGTGAACATGACTTTTTCAGGTAATCTTTGTCATCATCTATGCAACTGAGCATTTCCAAGGCAAATCCTTGCATTGGGGCCGTCTTTGGTTTTAGTTCCTTTCAGAATCTGCACTTGTTGACAGAAAGCACCAGTCTTTATTAAAAATCCTGTGTGCAGTGGTGGTGGGTCCATCTTCTGGATACACTGTGAAATTTATTTCTGGGACTTTGTTGAAATGATTCACGCACTCGTTCAACAATTCTGCTGCACTTGTGCTTGGTCAACCAGTTATTTCTGTTTCTGACAACTTCCAGTCTCCTTAAACTCGCCTTACCACTCTCTGATACTAGTCCGCGATGGCGGATTCCTTCCATTACCTTGTACCGAAATTACGCTGAACTTGCTGTCGGGATTCTCTCAATGAACCATTTGATGCACTGCACTATTTCTCTGTGGAGTCGTCATTCCTTGTTAATATAAGGCACCAGACCTGAAATTTTTTATGACGTTTTTCTCATCATGTAAAAAAGGGTATTGTTGCTATCTATTTGTGCGACTAATATATTAACAACCAAAGTTGTTCCAGGGTCTTGTTCTGAAGCACCCTGTATACGAAATCGGTGAATATGAAAGTCTCCAATCAAAAGATGTTATGAAAGGTGGAGTACGTAACGAAGCAGTTTTTGCATAAAGATAGAAGGTCGCTGTGAATGAGCAAAAAGTAAACATGTGAAATGCAATGTGTTGGTGACGATTGGGGTATAGCTTATATCAGAATGGAACAGATAAAGACTTGAAAGATTGAGGGGGAAAATCAGAACACGAAGAGCGAGTTAATGTGAAGGTTTGGGTCGGAAAGGATGTTAATAGTAGTGTAACAAATTATATTTTTGTCTGATGGGTTCAGAGTGCGGGTGTGTGTTCAAGCATATTGAAACAAGTTAGGAAGAGTGCATTGAAGGAGCTTCCAATGGACAAAGTGGAAATTAGATGGAGTTGTGCAGTAAATGTGTGATCATTGGGGTTACTGAATATAACATGTCATACCCTGGAGTGACTGGGACGGAAAAGGGGGGGGGGGCTGAGAGTAGGCAGAGGGCCAATGGAGAGAGGTGGTTAAAAACCAGAGCCCTCTACCTGGGATGACTTCTGGGGAGCGGGCGATTACATACATGGGAATCTCTGAAAATCGCTATTATTCTATATTTTCCTGATGATTCCACATTGTGCTCGTCACATCCCCTCATTCTTCAGACAGGCAGATGCAGCCTTCTTCCCTCTCTTCAGATTTATCTTGAAAAAAAAATCACAAAAGCTGTGTAACAACTTGGGAATATGTTTTTGCAATCTGGACCCAAATCTCACACTCTCATATCTCACCGAATAGAGGATCTGACAAACCTCCTATGGTATCAAACAATCCTTGAAGAAGTTCACTTCATTCAAATTCCTCGTCTCACTATGATCAGCCATGATTATCTTCTTGGGAAAACCGTATTTCAAAGGTGCCAAATCAGCCGCCAAACTGGGCATCGCCGTCATACAAATCTTTCTATGGATACACTGAACTGCTTTCCACGTACCAAGACTTTTGATCCGCAGTTGATGGAATGACTGTACTTCTCCGCTCTGAGCTAGTGTTCCGGGGGTCCTCTGACACCTTGCTCAGCTTGACTGCCATGGCAAAAGCCTTCAAGATATTGGCATTTTCTATTAATGAAGCTGAGTATGTATCCTCCCCAACCCCCCCCCCCCCCCCCGCCATATATTACATACACATACCACCCAGGTATCTACTAGGGCTCACACGGTTCACCGTATAACTTCTTCTGATAAAATACTAATTCCAGGGATCACTGCTCACATTACTACTCATATTTCTCCATTCCACTGTAGAACCAATTCATTCTTCTTCAATTCTATATCTTCTCCTCCAGTCTTCAAACAGCTGTTTACCACCATTCAAACTGGCCATCCATAAACCGATGAGTCTTTCTACCCACGTTATCCCTCACCCCAAATCCCTTCAATTTTAAATTTTATCTCCTTGGAGTTCCTTCTCATGCACGTGTTTTGGTCCTGTGTTTTGTCTGTCCATTCCTATCCATGCAGTGTTGGCTCGCTATTACATGAGCTCGACGATATGTACAAAAAAAAAACAGATAATAGCAATCAGATATTGCAGACCCTCTTCCAAAGGACTTGTTTTGTGTGAGTGTTTGGGGTGTACTTGCGTGTGTGGTGTGTTTTGTGTGGTGTTTGTTGTGCTGGTGTTACATAATTAATAATAAACATAATTAGAACTACCACTTTATAACTGCTGGCTGATGACTGGGGGGTACCATAGACGTCCCACCTTGAAATAAACCCACTGTCAAATCGGACACCCGACCCGACCCTGACTTTATGTATTATTCAGTGAGATGTGAGAATGGGATTAAAATAGATCAATTGAAATCAAAGGAAGACCAAATATGTACATTCCTAATTGGATAATCAGAAGGAACCGCAGAACAATGCGAAAACCAAAGATGTGAAATCATCAGGAGAACCTGTATAGTGTTCACATTTTCAGCTGCTACTCCTCTACTCTCAAACACATGCAGGCACAGGCCAATGTGAGCCTTATTCAAATAAAAAATAAAAACAAAAAACCCAGATCAAAAAAAATAATATTCTGGCTGCCACACCATGCTGTCCGAATCAATGTGAATTAAAACGCGTATTCCCCACATACTATGGTATCGTAATTAGAAGTTTCATGTCGCTTTGATTAGCGGTCAAGAGAAAATATTTTTAAAAGATTTCGCTCAAGTCGCCAATTGGCTGCCAGACCGTGTGTGACATCAATTATTTATGGGACTACCCAGTATCCCCAAGGCTTGCGGATTCATGTTGGTGTGAAGTTTCGCCTCAATCCGTTCATCGTTTGGAGAAGATTGTATAGGTTTTTGGTGTAATCCAATCATGGGCGCCAAACCATGTGACCTATGACTTATATGCTGTGCATGTTTTGTTTGCTATGGATATGGCAGTCATACGTGTAAAGTTTTGCCTCGATCGCTCAGCCATTTCAAGAAGATTTTTGGAAGGTTTAAAAAATCAACATTTATGGCTGCCAAGATCACACGACGATGACGTCATTCTGTTTTACTGCTTGTTACCAATTATCCCATAAAATGCCCTCAAATATTTTTCATACTAATCAGCAATTAATGTTCTACTGTACATTTGACCTCAATCTAATAACCTCAATGTGTTTAGTCGTTTTAGGAGAAGAAGATTTTTGAAGGTTTTCTTTTTTAAAAAAAGAAAATGATGTGGCTGGCTGAAACCAAATGATCGAATTGAGGTCATCATTTTTTTGTCGACAATTATCCCAGGTGACCCTCAAAATATTTTCATACTGATCGGATGTAGCATACTCGTATGAGAATATGACGTCATCATTGAAGGCACCTATGACATCATAAAAAACAAAGGACAAATGTATTCCAAGAGCAGCGTCCTAAAGTTTTGTCTGCTTAAAAAATAATATTAAAAAAAACACAAACAACAAAACAACACAACTTCCGATATTGTCACGTGCTTGATAAGCAATAGCGAGACCCTTTGCGATAGTTGTATACGTATTTACGAATATCGGGTATGACGATAATTGAAATAATCTATTTTACGAATGACAATACATTAGAATGGAATAACTTTTAAAATAGATACGCGTGAACTTTTCTAAACTTTAAGCCCAATATGTACCGAAATTTATTTAAAAGGTTCATGATAACGCTCTCAAAGGGCACCCTCATAATGCGGAGATGTGTACAAGATAGTATTAGTATTAGAGGGAGTTCCGGGTCGTGTAATATAAAAGAGCCGAGTCCGAATATAAAGGTTTATTGTGTCTTCACAAAGAAGAAGAAGAACAACAACAACAACGGCCGAGCGTCTCTTAGAGCAGCGTTCGCTACAACGACCTGCCTAAAAATCACACTTTCCCATGGGGAATTACTTTCTATTTTTCACAAATTGTCAATTTATTTCTTTGGTTGTCAGTTATCAGAGATATAAGAGTCCAAATTTTTTTCCGTGCGTTTTATCCAACATCGGCTGCCACACAACCTCACTATGACGCATAATATTTCAGTTTATAACATCTACCTGAGTAGTCCTTCCATGTAGGAAAATTTCGTGTCAATCGACCAGCGGTTGCAGAGAAAAACACAAAAAGTTCTGTGTGGCCAAACAAGCAAAACAGACGACAAGTTGAAAAATCACTTGTAGAGTGACACTGCGAAACGGAACGGCACTCGATTAGAGACACTTACCTCCGCCAGGTTGAATAGTTACATAGGTATGCATGATAGATCGGATCTGAATTCGGACCTTAACCAAAATGGATATCGCTTGTGCTTGTCACCTTAACCAAGCTCATTCCACCTCAGTTTTGTCACAAGTCAAATAGTACACAGAGCTGATGTTAGATGAGATAGAGCTGCTGGCTTTTATCAATAGTATGTATTTGGAGCACTGCATATCTTGCATGGTTCGATGTGAGTATTTTATAATGAAAGGGATCATAGAATGTCTGTGTTGTGTTGAATAGGTGTAATAGAGGTTCTGTGTATTTATAATAGACAATGGATGATGCTGATGTATTTATAATGAAGTGAATGAATGGATGGATGCTGATGTATTTATAATGAAGGTGATGATGATGTTGCTATGTATTTATAATGAAGTGATGATGCATGTGCTAGATATATTTTAATAAAGGTGATGATGGGATGGTTCTGTGGTTAATATAAAATGCGAAACGAGTGAGACTAAACTACCTCAAGTGACGTTAGAGATAGGAAACAACAACACACAACAACCACATAGCCCTAGGTATTTGGAATCCGTTCGAAGTCTAACTAAGACTTTCTGCTTCCGGTTGTGATTATAAACGCGTGCGGTGTAATAAACACGATAGGTATTATTTCTATGCTGTGAATAAAACTTAACGCATGCACATGAGAGAATAGGAAACAACAAAAACAACACCAATCCCTGGCATTGTGAATCCGTCAGTTGGAATGACCAATTATGCTTCACGTTTTGTTTTGTTCTGTTATATTTTTTTGTTTCCGGTTTTGTTCAGGGAAATATGCATGCCGGGAGGAACATGAACCAGGAGGATTTATTTATTTATTCAATTATTTTTTTTCCCAAATTAAATTTATTCTTCCGAAAGTGATGTTTTTCATAAAGGAGTGTTTATTTTGTATTAACATATACCGGGTATGATTTTGAAACTCTTTCCGGAACTTTTAATTTCTTTTATTCTTAGACTCGAATGATCGTTGTATATTTGATATTATTATTCAATTATTTTTTCCCAAAGTATAATCTTCTTAATAAAGATATCTCCCGCATCATCAAAAAATAATTTTTAATCGTGATTACATTATTTGATCGCTGATCCCGAATCCAGGCCGAAGTAACGGAAATTGCGTCAAAATCATAGCTTGGCGGGCGGCTTACATGTCCAGCGGTATAGTGGCAGTATAAGTTGTGAACAAGTTATGGTAGTCAGAAGGCGAATGTAAGAAGAATTCTACGTTCGCTACTCTAGAGTTTTGCCTATTCCCCAATATTAATGAACCTGAATGATAAGAATAGTAGCGTGTATTTATACTGAAGGTGAAATATGATGGTTTCGAGATATTTATATGAAATATGTGGATGTTGCTGTTGATTATAATGAAGGTTATATAGATTTATATAAATCTTATGATAAATTGTCCAGTTGTCGAGAAACAGCGGTCTCACACACACACACACACACACACACACACACACATTGCTGGAATTATAGATCGATAACGAGTCTTATAACTAAGCCGATATACCTATTTACTTTAAGCAAGCGAGGCTACGTTCCCTCCTCCTCCATACATACACAAAAATATGTGAAATTTCCAAAGCATTAAACTTATCTTTTTCTACTGTTTGGAGAATTATATCAAATGAACAAAAAATTTAAGAATGTAACAAAATTAATTCGCTTCATTGAACGAAATTATTTCATGTATTCACTGATAGACCTCGCGCCCTGTCCCCCAGAGGGAGCCCCAGATCCATAACAACTGCCAGATCTGTGTCGATATTTTCGGAGGTTTTTTCTCATCGACCATCCGTCCGTCTTATCAGTTTATTATCGTCAGTTTATGATTGAGGAACAACTGATTTAAATTGAAAGGTATATTTTGAACACTGAACAGAATGTGAATAGAAAGACACGTTTCCTGTTTTACCGTGCCTTGGCTCTGAATTTGTCCCGATCACACATGCGCAGTGAGTGAGGTGCTCGACAAGGAATCAAAGTAAATCTGGTTAAAAAAAAAACGGACATAAAAAAAAAACTATAACGTTTGAGCAGATCCCGAACCGATGTGCCACGTGACGCATGCACCGACGAACAGGCAAGATGGTGGATTATCTGTGATGTTTATTTAACGGGCGATTGAACTTTGCGATGTCTCCAGGGTTGTTCTGCATTAAGCTGAAACTCTTTTGTGGATGAAATCATAATTTGAACAAATTCATTTTATTTCCCCAATTGCTGTGTGGCGGTGAGACCGGCTTTAAAGGGATCCTATATGATATGCAGCGACAGCCTGCCCAACAGTTTCTTAGCAACCATTTAATTGGAATGCTTAAGCCACTTATCGAACGCCTTGTAGTCAATAGCGGCACCGCGCTACGTCCTTCTGAGCGAATCGTTCACTCACTGCGGACACTTTTGACCGCCACATCGTCCTGGGCGAGTGGTTCATGCTCCGTCACCCTGAGTGAGTGGTTCATTCTCTGTCACCCTGAGTGAGTGGCTCATGCTCCGTCACCCTGAGTGAGTGGTTCATGCTCCGTCACCCTGAGTGAGTGGTTCATGCTCCGTTACCCTGAGCGAGTGCGGTTTGTCTCCATCCACCCTGAGTCGCAGTGTCATGCCCATCACCCTGAGCGAGTGGTTTGTGCTCCATCATCCTGAGTGAGTGGTTTCAATGCTCCGTACCCTGACGTGAGTGGTTTGTGCTCATGGCTCCTAGCGAGTTGTGAATAACACCCGATTCGGAGCTTTTACCGTAACACCTTGTTTTCTAAATTACCGCAGCCAAATTTTTTTTGCCACCCGTCACACGCATCCGATTTTATAAAGTTAATGTTTGTCAACATATCCCTGAAACGTGTATATAATGTAACATTGTTTTTCAGGGAAAGCTACTCATGGTTTGGGTTGTTGCTGATATGAGCCATGTGTGCATGCATTGTGCATAAAAATGTGTCTGTCTCTGTCTCTGTCTCTCTGTCTGTCTCTCTTGTCTGTCTCTCTGTCTGTCTCTCTCTCTGTCTCTCTCTCTGTCTGCCTCTCTCTCGTCTCTCTCCTCTCTGTCTCTCTCTCTGTCTCTCTCCTGTTGTCTCTCTCTTGTTTGGTCTCTGTCTCTGTTTCTCTGTCTTGTCTCTGTCTCTGTCTCTCTCTCTCTCTCTCTCTCTCTCCCTCTCTCTCTCTCTCTCCTCTCCTCTCTTCTCTCTCTCGTGTCTCCTCTCTCTCTCTCTCTCTCTCTCTCTCTCTCTCTCTCTGTCTTGTCTGTCTGTCTCTCTTCTCTCTCTGTTTCTCTCTCTCTGGTCTTCTCTCCTCTCTTGTCTCTCTCTCTCTCTGGTCTCTCTCTCCTCTGTCTCTCTCTCTTCTTCTCTCTGTCTCTCTCGTCTCTTCTGTCTCTCTCTCTCTCTCTGTCTCTCCTCTCTCTCTGTCTCTCTCTTCTCTCTCTCTGTCTCTCTTCTCTCTCTGTCTCTCTCCTCTGTCTCTCTCTGTCTCTCTAATCTCTCTCTCTGTCCTCTCTCTCTCTGTCTCTCTCTCTCTCTCTCTTCTGTCTCTCTCTCTCTCTCTCTCTCTGTCTCTTCTCTCTCTGTCTCTCTCTCTCTCTGTCTCTCTTCTCTCTCTGTCTCTCTCTGTCTCTCTCTGTCTCCTCTCTGTTCTTCTCTCTGTCTCTCTCCTCTCTGTCTCTCTCTCTCTGTTCTCTCTCTCCTGTCTCTGTCTCTCTGTCTCTGTCTCTCTGTCTCTGTCTCTTCTGTCTCTCTCTCTACTCTCTGCTCTCTCTCTCTCCTTCTCTCTCTTCTCTTGTCTTATCTCAACTATCCAGACGGTGGTTATGCCTGGACGAGTTTGTCTCCGGGCAGGTTTGTCTCCAGATGTGTCGGGTGTGTTTATGTACTGGATGCGAGTTTTTCTGGCGTGTCCAAGCAGTGTTTGTCTCTGGCCAGCTTGGCTCTAGGCCACGTCCGGGCAGTGTTCGTCTCTCGATGCGTCCGGGCTGTTGTTAGTCTCTGGACGCTCCGGGCTGTGTTAATCTCTGGACGCGTCCGCGCGGTCTTCTCTCTGGACCATCCGGCGTGGTCTTTGTCTCTGAGGCGTCCGGCGGTGTTCGGTTTCTGGACGTGTACCTAGGGCGGTGTTCGTTTCTGGACGCGCTCCGGCGCGGGTGTTCGTCTCTGGACGCGTCGGCGGTGTTCGTCTCTGACGCATTTGTTGTCTTTTTCTAATTCTGTACTCTCTTTGATGGTGTGCTCATCTCGTGTGGATGGTGTTGCTCAATCTCTTTTGGATGGTGTGCTCATCTCTGCGGATGGTGTGCCCATCTCACGTGAGGATGGTGTGCGCATCCTGTGGATGGTGTCCTCCATTTCTATTTTCATTTTCCGTCTTCGCATTCTTTCACATTTCTGCATTCCTTCACTACGTAGTGTATGCCTGTGTTGGCTTAATGGTTTAGGGTGGTGGGCTTGGTTCCCAGGATTCGTAGTTCTAAATCCCGCTTGGCTGTGAATTAATACAACGTGGGTTGACTCTGCCTGTCATCTTCCGAGGTCGGCAAAATGAGTGCCAGCTTGCTGGTTGTACTGTGTCGGAGTAGTGACCCGTCCAGGATTGTGTCCATCGCCAAGGAGACTACTCAGGCAGCACCAACGTCTGCACAGAGTATGGTCCAATGGATCGGAATCACAACGTGTGTGTCTGTTCTTCACTCACTCACTCACTCCACTCATCACTCACTCAGTACACTTGAATCAACACTCATACAGTGTGAACCTTACATTGCTCATTACACTTAATCTTGTTGTGGTTATGTGATATGTTGAAGTTAAATCAATCCTGCTATTGTAAACTTGTTTTGACATGATGGAAGAACGAAAATAAAAAAAATGGAAACAAAATGGTTTCTTAATAGCAAGTTATTCCTACTCTAGATGTCCAGGGACTCCCAGCATGCGGGGTGTGGGAGTGCATTCTGGAGTGGGGGGGGGGGGGAGAATGGGAGGATGTAGGGAGGAAAGGGGGGTTGTGGCAGGTGATGCTGAGAATATTTTTCCCAGTGACATGAGGCTCATGAGGTGCTTACACTGGATTCACATGTGGACAAGAAACATGGCCTTGGTGTATTTTTTACATGAATTACAAGGACATTGGAAGAGAATGGCACAAATCAGCACGGGAGGGAGGGAGGATCTCTCATCATGAGCTGTGGGTGAGAGAAGAACCCCAAACAGAACTTAACCCTAAACCGCTGTTTTGTTGCAGTGCCAGATCCTTCAGATGGAGGTATAGCTGGCTGTCCTGTTTGCATGTATGATTTGGATGTTTATTTCTACAGTTGGTAGCTTATACAAAGAGAGTACAGACATTACCAAACAGCCTCAAATTGCCAATTACCGATTCATCATTCGAAGAAAGCTTTGTCCATTCAGAATGCTCACTCTTCTCCCTCCTCGAGAGCGAGTTGTCCACCTCATGATCTCCAAACACCTGTCGAAGGCTGAGAAACCACAAAACCACACAATGTCGCACTGTGTCTGGATAAGGAAACAAAGCATCCTACATATCCTGTATGTACCTTCCTGTTGATATAAATCATTCTGGTGTTCACCACATCAAACTGTTCTTCATTCAAAATGAAAATGTGGAATTTTCACCAGAAAAAGAGGAAGAATAATACTAACAATGCTGGTAGAGCACACACCTCGCCAGGTGAACAGTTTACGTTTATATCCACGATAGGTCGGATCTGAATCTGGACCATCTCGTTGTCACACACCAATATCGACTCGGCTGTTTCTTGTCACCTAACCAACTCATCCACCAAGGTTCATCCAAATTCGCCCACCATGTTTGAGATATCTGCTCACTAAAGAGACAGACAGACAGACAGACAGCAGACAGACAGACGTACAGGAATGAAAACGTAACCTCTATCCAAGGTAACTACATCATTCAAATGGAGCCCAATGGTCCAACTGCATGAACTGAACAGGCTCCAAAACAGCCCGTATATTAGAGACTACACTGATTATGAGGAGGTGGGAATGATGGAGTGAGGAGATGCAATAGTGAGAGGGAAAAGGTGGAACGATGACACCATATTCAGGTGTAGAATGTTGAGTGGTGAGAAGATGAGCAGGTGAAAGATTAAATGATACCTGTCCAATTTTATCGTAAAGTTAATTCTTAGAACAAACAGCTTGTGACTCACGTTTCCACATCCCATCCTTTTCTGCACTGGACGATGTCGTGGTCCATCCTCATCCTGACGACGGAACGAAGAGATGACCTGAGAGTCTGTCCCCAAGGCTACTGCCCACCCATCTTATCCTCAACATTTTAAAGGAACATTACAAGCAAAGTCAAACAACCGGTGACTCGCGCGATCACTGGGAACGTCACCTGCATGAGGACGGTGTCCGCTTTGTGCAATCCGCAATGCTGCTGTGCAGGCGTAGGCGAGCGTCGGCCACCATCGCACCATGAACCACCACAAGCCGAACGTCAGCACCATCAGGACAAAGTGCAACCATCTGCCGCCATCGCACCCTGCGATAACCCTCAATCACTGCACAGGGACAACATGTGATTGTAAGACAATTGGTGGCAAATGAATAGTTCTAAACACATGTACAATGTCAGAATCACCCCTTGTCCCAGTAGAGCTCAACTCTCGTTTCTCCTCACAAGCAGGCCGTCAGTGCTCGTGCAAATTTGTTACCCCACGCACATGAGTGAAAAGCAGGTTAAGCGGGTTCATGTCCATCCGTCCGTCTTATCAGTTTATCATCAGTTTTATTGATTGAGGAACAACTGATTTAAATTGAAAGGTATATTTTTGAACCACTGATCAGAATGTGAATAAAAGACAAGTTTCCTGTTTTACCGTGCCTTTGGCTCGAATTTGTCCCGATCACACATGCGCAGACAGGTGTGATCATGTTTTTACTCTGTCACCCTGTCTGGCAGTGAAACAAATTGAAAATAATTTCAAGCGGGAAACTTACGTTTTTAAGATGTTATAAAGGACACAAACAACAGGCACGAATAACTATATAATGTGTTCGAGAGGGTGATGTAATAGACTCCCCGGAATTAATCAATTTAACGCTTTTACAACTTATTTAAACACATTTTTTTTTATTGACACTGGAGAAGAAAGAAAGAAAATCGCCTTTTCATAATAATTCTGTACTTCCAAGAACCTTGCTGCAGTTGGCCTGCATAACTATCACCCCCTCCAAAGTTTTCACATTTTGATTGCCACCTGAGCTCATTTCATGATGCTTTCAAATCCAACTCTAATATATGGAGTCTTCACAAACACTCCAAATTGATAAAGATTTAAAAATGCAGAATAAATGTGAATCAGTTTGATTAACAGAGAAAAATCAGATTATTCTCAGTTGTATAAATATTCAAACCCTTTGCCTAATTAACCTAAATCACTTCAGGAGAAACTTATTTGTTAAAGGTTACAAAATAAGTATTAATAAGTTTCTCCTGTCTGTAATCAGTGATTTAACTGACTAATTAAGCTTTCTGCACTTATAATCTAATGATTTCAAGGTGTAACTCACTTGGTCAACAACAAGGTAACATGAAGACAGGAACTTCCAAAAGAATCAGACATAAGGTGGTGAGAAGCACCATTGAGGAGAGGGTGAAGGATGATTTTCAAAATCACCTCATTAACCCTTTGAGTACGGTCAAATCGATCATTAAAAGTGGAAGACATATCATGTCCGCCTATTATGCGATGTATGATGCTAATTGATGATGCTTTCTATGATGATTCAATAAAGCCTCCATCTCTTAAAACTGTGACTCAACGTCATCGTATCACAATGTATAAGGTGATATCGAAGACTGCTTCGGAGCGCTAAACTTCCGGATGTTATGTTTATTGTTTCTTGTGTACATAGTCCAGGCTCATTATAAAGCTAGTACACTGAACAGATCATGGACGTAACACAACAAAAACAGACGCAAAAGGAACAGCATAGAGAAAGAAAACACCAACAGCAGAGTCAGGCCAAGACAGAGGAGAACTGGGACAAACAATGTGTGTCGGAGGAATGGGGGGCAGGGAGACGATACTGGGACAAACAATGTGTGTCGGAGGAATGGGGGCAGAGACGATGCATGGGGTGGACAAGATGGATACAGAAGAAAACTCTCAGGAGGGAAAAACTGGATATTTAGAAGGAGGGGGATTGGGGGGAACTAGCGAGGGTAGAAAAGATCATGTTTATGATGGGGGACAATCTGACAGTGTTGTGGGACAGCTGTGTTGAAAACCTGGAGGGAAGAATGAGATTGAAAGAGATGTGGAAGTTGATTCCACAGGTGGGAACAAAGAGGAACAAATGAGAGGAGGTGAGTAGTGATCCTGGATTGAGGTCGTTTAACCAGAAAGAGCGTGATGGTGGACCTATGTGTGCCCAACAGAAACTTGGGGGGTATAAGTCACAGAAGAGCAGAGTGTGCAAGACCAGAAAGGAGCAGTAGAAGCCAGAGAGACCACCGACCTGTCGGTAATGGCGAAGTGATAGGCCCATAGACTCGGCTTCCAATGATCCAATCTTCACTCGGAAATTCACAATGATTTTGAAGGCCTGGTTTCCATGGCGTCAAGCTGAGCAAGATGTGAGACAGGGAAGTCAGCAAAGAGGGGATGAGCAGTACTCGTATCAAGCTGCAGATGAAAGCCTGCAGGTGGAGATGAGTGCAGTGTGCCAAAGAAGGACTTTGCATGATGGATGATGCTCAGTCGGTGCTCGGTGCAGGGCTTTTTTCTTTTTCTTTTGAATATAGTGTCGAGGCTCGTATGAGAGCTAACGCACAATGCACAGCAAGGGGGGCATGAGACAAGAGGGCAGGAGAGAGGAGGACAAAAACAGTGGGGAACAGTGACATTAGGAGATCTGTGGAAGGGAGAGGATGGAGGTGGGGAACATGGGGTATACAGATGACATTACAGGGACTTCGTACACCTAGATGGGAAGGACGGGTAGGCCTCAAGTAGTCCGATAAGACAAGATCACACAAAACTCAAAAAATAGCACGATTTTTGAGACAAAACTGAATTTAGGAACACACAGTAAACATGTATGTGAGAAAATGAAAAGTTAAAACATGACAATAATGACCGAAACTTAACTCTGAAGCTGCAGTTTAAATCCAGGAGAATGATCCATCCTAGCCTTGGCTGGATGTGGCAAGCTCAAGGAGAGAGGGTAGCTGAGAGTTTGCAAACAAGCTGAGTGGAGATTTGGGGGTCTTGGTGCTTTGTGGCATCCTGAGCGTTGTGGAGTCCTTCAGACCACCGTCCTTGATGTTGCTGGTGGACGTCATGGAACCACTGTAGGCGGAGAAGAATTTTGGCCTCACAAGACACTGGATACCATTGACCAGAGTCGCAGGGCCAGGCTTAATGGAAGAGCTGAGCTGTTTGGAAGTTGAGACATTAAAACTGTACGTGCGCTGAGCGGGTGGACAAGGGGCCTATGTACGAGGAATCTGTGGGGGTAGAGCATCACCTGTGGTCAAGTGATTTCTCGTCCGTGTTTACAGGGGAATTTGTGCATTGCGTTCATTCCAAGCTCATCCTCGTCTAATGCAGTTAGAGCAGAGGGTGGTAGGCTCTTGACAGAGGAGTCGAAGTGTAGGCTCGCTGGGCGCATACTTTGAGCAGCTGTCCAGACTGATCACCAGCTGATGAGTTGGATGTCAGGGGTGTTTACTGTCCTATTGCTGACCTCCAATCAACTGTGATGCACCATCATTTGTGGAAACACAGGCTGTGGTGAACTGATTAAAATGGGGTAAAGCTCCTGGGATATGTGGCATCCATGCTGAACTTCTCAAAGCTGGTGAATGCCTGCACTTGTGTCGTTGCATGCAGTTCTGTGCTCGTTTGTAACACAACACATCATCCCAACTGACTCAAGAGGGCCTTGTTGTCCTCTCTTGAAAGGGAAGGGTGATCGCCAGGACTGCAACAACTACCAGGGGTGACGCTGCTCTCAGTGCCTGGTTAAGGTCTTTGCTCGAATTATAATTCTTGATAGGGTTCACCACCATGTTCTTGAGCACCAGTGCCCAGAGCAATCACGCTTTACACCAAAGAGGTCAATGATTGACCGTATCCTACTCTTCAGGTCCTCACCAAACGCAGATGAGAGTTTTGGCAGGGCTCTTTGTAGCCTATGTGATCTCTGCAAAGCATTTGGTTCAGTGAATCAGGATGCCCTCTGGAGGATCTTGGTCTTTCGTGTGGTGCCACCAAACTGATCGTTCTGATGTCTGAACTCTACTCTGGTACTGAGAGTGTTGTGAGATTTGTGGTGGTACCATCTCTGACTTATTTCCAGTTGTTACTTAGTTCTTCAGGGGTGTGTGCTGACCCCCACACTTTTCGCGCTTGTATGACTTGGATTCTGGGAGGATGTAGGAGAGATCAAGCTGCGGTGCCAATCGTTTTGGGAATGTCAGATCTCTGACCTTGATTTCGCAGATGATGCATTCATCTTTGAGAGACTCTGGATATCTTTTGGAGGCCTCAAAGTGCTGAATGAAGGAGTCATAGGCCACTGGGGTTATGGTTTCCTGGGTCAAACTAAGACCAAGGCTTTCAATGACATATTGGATGTTTGCTATCTTGTCTGTACCTGTTTGTGGTGAGTGTGTTGAGGTCGTGGAGAGATTCACTTGCCTTGGCAGTGATATTAGTGTCACTGCTGGCTGTCAGCCAGAGGTCAATAGACGTCTGGTCGGGCTGGGGAGTCATGGATTCACTGGATCATTGGGTGTGGCAACTGTCGGTAACTGTGCAGGAGAACAAACATCGAGTCTTCACATTCTTGGGCTTCCAGTTCTTGCTCTATGGATGTGAGACTTGGACTCTGACAGGGATCTGAGACAGAGACTTAATACCTTTGGTACCAGGTCTCTTTGGAGAATCGTTGGCTAGCGCTGTCGGACTTTGTGTCCAACGAGTGGTTGCTGAGAGAAACTCAAATGAGATTTATTACCTGCATAGTGCATGAGTGTCAACTGTGGCTGTATGGACATGTGGCTCGTTTCCTGATGCTGATCCTGCTCACCAGATTTTCTCAACGAGGGAACCTCGTCATTGGAAGGAGGCCAATGGGCTGACCAATCCTCATGGTTGCAGGTTGATCAGGCATCTCAAGGAGATGGGGATGGGCCAGGCATCTGCCTGGGAGATGGGCAGATGGAGGCCCCTGGAGTACCGGTGGAAAGTGGACGCAGCGACGCGCGTGCTCCGCGCATGTTTCCATACCAGACGTGACTGCTGAGAGCCCTATGTTGGCTACGAGATTGGAGGGAAGAGAAATGGAATTATTTCATATCAACTGCAATGATGAATTCCATGACCTTGCTGAGGATTGGAAGTAAGCGAATTGGTCTGCAGTGGAACTCTGCCCTTGTGCAGCGGTAAACTGGATGGTTTCCAGAATGTGGGAAAGTTCCGGCAGTGGGACGGCTCAAGACAGCGGGATGGCTCCCGGGCTGCGCCCGAGTGCGGGCGGCTTCCGGACCAAGGGCGGCGTCTGGACTAATGGATTGGTGTTGAACGAATACAATGAAGAACTTGTCTTGCTGGAAAGTAAGGTCGCTCTGCGTCGGCAGACACGTATAAGAATGGACTAAATCAAGAACACGTTATCAAGGAATGCTAACACTGTGAAGTGAGGAGAAGGTGACATTTTAGGCGTTAACCCTTGTCAGAATAATATAAACTTCTGCAGGCATAGGCTACCACCTGTCTATAGATATGGTCCATATATACAGGTGTTCCAAAAGATCTTGGAAAAATTTTGTTGTTAATATATTTAGAACACAAATGATACAACGATACCCTTTGGTGTATATGTACAGAAACTCATAAAGTTTGGGCACACCATGCATCACTTCAATGTGAGCTCCGTTTGTCATCCGCAGGACATCAAGTGCTACACGAGTCTTGACATGTTCGGACTCAGCATTTGCGTCACCAGTGCGCATGCAGCTGTAGCGTCCAGAATGAAGATCTTGCAGGGTTTGCTACCCTTGGTGTTGTATGACAACAACTTTGACAAACCCCCACAGAAAAAATTCAAGGGGGCAATGTCTGGTGATCGTGGGGCCAGGCGGTTGGTCCATCTCGGCCAATCCAGCAACCTGGGAAATTTTTCATTCAGAAGCGCTCAAACAACTAAGGCCCATACTGGAGAGCACGATCCTGGTTGAAAAATAATATCGGGTTAGTAGGTCTTCAATCTGTGAGAGGCAAATCCTTCCAACATGTTCATGTTAAATTGTTGAGGTCACTGTTTCCTCCGCAAAGAAAAACAGACCACAAGCGATCGTGGAGAAGGCCACACCACACCATTGACTTTGGCTGTTCGCTGTGTTCAATGACTGTGTAGGGGTTTTCAGAGCTCCGTTCCTCACATTGACCGGTTGACCATCCCCGATACATGAAAGCAAGCTTTGTCTGTGAACATGACTTTTTCAGGTAATCTTTGTCATCATCATGCAACTGAGCATTTCCAAGGCTAATCCTTGCATTTTGGGTCCGTCTTTGGTTTTAGTTCCTTCAGAATCTGCACTTGTTGACAGAAAGCACCAGTCTTTTATTAAAAATCCTGTGTGCAGTGGTGGTGGGTCCAGTTCTCTGGATACACTGTAAATTTATTTTCTGGGATTTGTGAAATGATTCACCACTCGTTCACAATATCTGCTGCACTTGTGCTTGGTCGACCAGTTATTTCTGTTTCTGACAACTTCCAGTCTCCTAAACCACGTTACCACTCTCTGATACAGTCCCGATGCGCGGATTTCCTTCCATACCTTGTACCGGAAATTACGCTGAACTTGCGTCGGATCTCGTCTCAATGAACCATATCTCTCT
>CM068962.1:5007648-5034919 GCA_035128595.1 Eptatretus atami
ATTTGTATAGGTTTTTGGGTAAATCCAATATGGCTGCCAAACCATGTGACCTATGACATTATATGCGTGCATGTTTTGTTCTGCATGGATAGGCAGTCATACGTGTAAAGTTTTGCCTCGATCTGTTCAGCCATTTCAGAGAAGATTTTTGAAGGTGTTTAAAAAACAACAATATGGCTGCCAAATCACGCGACCGATGACGTCATCTTTTTTCTGTGTACCAATTTATCCCTAAATGGCCCTCAAAATTTTTCATACTAATCAGATGTAATGTTCTACATGTACAATTTTGACCTCAATCTAATACCTCAATGTGTTTAGTCGTTTTAGAAAAGAAGATTTTTGAAGGTTTTCTTTTTAAAAAAAGAAAAAATGGCTGCTGAACCAAATGATCGATGAGGTCATCAATTTTTTTGTCGACCAATTTATCCCAGGATGACCCTCAAAATTTTTCATACTGATCGGATGTAGCATTACACGTATGAAATATGACGTCATAATGAAGGCACCTATGACATCATAAAAAACAAGGACAAATGTATCCAAGAGCAGCGTCCTAAAGGTTTTGTCGGCTTAAAAAAATAATAATTAAAAAAACACAACAACAACAACAACAACTTCCGATATTTTGTCACGTGCCTTGATTAAGCCAATAGCGAGACCCGTCATAGTGTATTTACGTATTTACGAAATATCGTGTATTTACGAAATAAATAATGTATTTACGAAATTACAATACATTAAATGGAATAATCTTTAAATAGTAGCGTGAACTTTTCGAAACTTTAAAGCAAATGTCCGAATATATTTAAAAGTTCATGATAGACGCTCTCAAAGGGCACCCTCAATGCGAGGATGTGTACAAGTGTTTAGTATTTAAGGAGATCCGGATCGTGTATATAAAAGAGCCGAGTCCGAATATAAAGGTTTTGTCTTCACAAGAAGAAGAAGAACAACAACAACAACGCCGAGCGTTCTTAGAGCAGCGTTCGCTACACGAGACGCTGCTAAAAATCACACTCGTTCCCCATGGGGAGTACTTTCTATTTACCAAGTTTCAATTATTTCTTTGGTGCAGTTTCAGAGATATAGAGGTCCAAAGTTTTTTTCCGTTTTTCCAACACGGCTGCCACACAACCTCACCTATGACGTCATAACTATCATTTAAACATTCTACCTGAGTAGTCACTTCCATGGTGAAAATTTCGTGTCAATCCGACAAGCGGTTGCAGAGAAAAACACAAAAGTTCTGTGTGGCCAAACAAGCAAACAGACAGACAAGTGAAAAATCACTTGTAGAGTGACACTTGGCGAAACGGAACGGCACTCGGTAGAGAACATACCTCCGCCAGGCTGAATAGTTTACATAGTGTATGCCACTGATAGATCGGATCTGAATTCGGACCTTAACCAAAATTGAATCGGCTTGTTCTTGTCACCTTAACCAACTCATCCACCTCGTTTTGTCACAAGTCATTCACAACTTTTAGAGATAACATGCTGTACATAGTTTTTAGCCCCATCTCTCGATGGTGAAGAATCAACTGAAAAATTAAATAATTCTCGTATCTCGATCAAGTTTCGGATCTTCACCAAAATTGAATCAATTATTCCTTTTCACACACCAAACCTGTCCACCAAGTTTCGTGTAAATCCATCCGTAACCTTTTGAGATATTGTGCTCGATGTCGTTTTTGGCCCGATCTCTCAATGGTGAAGAATTGCTTTAAAAATTCTCGAATCAGCATCTGGATTCAGATCTTCACCAAAATTTAGCATTACCGTCCTTGGCCGGTCAACTAAATACACAAAAATTTTCAGAACGATTGTTTGAGAACTGTGGCCAAAAATCTGGTGACAAACAGACAGATAAACGCTACAGACCAATATACTTGTCAAAAAAATTTTCCGCCAAGTCACAAGCAACAACGGAACGAAATGTAATACCCTGTCCTCAGGCGAGGGTTATAATAAATGAATGAGTTTCAAAGTTCTTCATTAACTGATTAACAAACGCCAGTGATCGTCATGGAAACACCGTGATGGGGGAATAGGAGGATGGGGTACCTACCGGTCTCACCATATTCTTATCACCTCATGTCCCCATTCCCTGGAAAAAAACACACACACACATATATACACACACACACACATATACACACACACACACACACACACACACACACACCTGCAATTATTATCCGAATGTGTGTACAGCAAACCACTCTGAACCCCTTCCACCTCCTCCCCCACCACTGTTCCCCTCCTTTCTCGGCCTTCCCCCTCCATCCTGGCCCAAATATACAGTTTGATACATCCAGCTCGCTCGTCTCGCAAAATGAGTGTGACACACAGGCAGATCGACATGACACGCACGCACATAGACAAAGACATGCACACAGATAGACAGTGACACACACGCACAAAAACAGTGACACGCATGCACAGACAGTGACACGTAAACAGATAGACAATGGCACGTAGGCACATAGACAATGACACGTACACAGGTAGAAAGTGACATGCATGCAGATAGACAAAGACACGCACACAGATAGACAGTGACACGCACGCACATAGACAAAGACACGCACACAGATAGACACTGACATGCACACAGATAGACAAAGACACGTAAACAGATAGACAGTGACACACACACATAGACAAAGACACGCACACAGATAGACAGTGACATGCACACAGATAGACAGTGACACACACGCACAAAAACAGTGACACGCACGCACAGACAGTGACACGTAAACAGATAGACAATGACACGTAGGCACATAGACAATGACACGTATACAGGTAGACAGTGACACGCACGCACATAGACAAACACACGCGACACAGATAGACACTGACATGCACACAGATAGACAAAGACATGTAAACAGATAGACAGTGACGCATGCACACAGATAGAGAGACAGACACGTAAACAGATAGACAGTGACGCACGCACATAGACAGTGACACGCACACAGATAGACAGTGACACGTACACAGATAGACAGTGACACGCACACAGATAGACAGTGACACGCACGCACATAGACAGTGACACGCATGCACATAGACAGTGACACGCACGCACATAGACAGTGACACTCACACAGATAGACAGTGACACGCACACAGATAGACAGTGACACGCACACAGATAGACAGTGACACTCCACACATTCCAAAGAAAGCATACATAGTCCATTACAGGTGAAGGTGAAACGGGACGTTGAAGGTTGAACCGTTGATCTCAGGTAGAGAGGAAAGGGATCGCCGGTTCAGAGATTGGAGGGACAAAGGATCTTGAAAGGAAAGTTAAAGAAACGACATTAAATGGCGTTGAGTGGGAGGACGTGTTCAACCGGTTTAAACTCCTCAAGGTATTTATGTACAGGTAATTACACCACTGTACTTACCTGTTCCTGGTTTAGAGCTAAAGCTAGGTTAATATTCTCAATCAAAAATAACTGTTTGTTCTATTAAACAATTACTCTTGTTATTCTATAATGTGTACGTGGTGTGGTGGGTCCATGGTGTGTACATGGTGCAGTTACACAGTATGTATGTGGTGTGGTTCCACAGTGTGTATGTGGTGTGGTTCCACGGTTGTGTATGTGGTGTGGTTCACGCGTGTGTATGTGGTGTGGTTCCACGGTGTGTATGTGTGTGTGGTGGGTCCATGGTGTGTATGTGGTGTGGTTCCACAGTGTGTATGTGTGTGGTTCCACAGTGTGTATGTGGTGTGTGCTTCCACAATGTGTACGTGTGTGGCTCCACAATGTGTACGTGGTGTGGGGGTCCATGGTGTGTATATGGTGCAGTTACACAGTATGTATGTGGTGTGGTTCCACAGTGTGTATGTGGTGTGGTTCCACAATGTGTATGTGGTGTGGGTGGGTCCATGGTGTGTATGTGGTGTGGTTCCACAGTGTGTATGTGGTTGGTTCCACGGTGTGTATGTGGTGTGGTTCCACAATGTGTACGTGTGTGGTGGGTCCATGGTGTGTACATGGTGCAGTTACACAGTATGTATGTGGTGTGGTTCCACGGTGTGTATGAGGTGTGGTCCACGTGTGTACGTGGTTGTGGTTCCACAGTGTGTAGTGGTGTGTTCCACAGTGTGTACGTGGTGTGGTTCACAGTGTGTACGTGGTGTGGTTCCACGGTGTGTACGTGGTGTGGTTACACGGTATGTATGTGGTGTGGTTCTGTGGTGTACATGTGGTGTGGTTCCACAGTGTGTATGTGGTGTGGTTCCACAGTGGTTACGTGGTGTGGTTCCACAGTGTGTACGTGGTGTGGTTCCATGGTGTGTATGTGGTCTGGTTCCACAGTGTATATGTGGTCTGGTTCCACGGTGTATATGTGGTGTGGTTCCACAGTATGTATGTGGTGTGGTTCCACTGTGTATATGTGGTGTGGTTCCACAGTGTGTACATGGTGTGGTTCCACGGTGTGTACGTGGTGTGGTTCCACAGTGTGTACGTGGTGTGGTTCCACGGTGTGTATGTGGTCTGGTTCCACGGTGTATATGTGGTCTGGTTCCACAGTGTGTACGTGGTTGGTTCCACAGTGTGTACGTGTGTGGTTCCACAGTGTGTACTGGTGTAGTCCATGGTGTGTATGTGGTCTGGTTCCACGGTGTATATTGTGGTGTGGTTCCACAGTGTGTATGTGGTGTGTTTCCACAGTGTGTATGTGGTGTGGTTCCACGGTGTGTATGTGGTGTGGTTCCACGGTGTGTATGTGGTGTGGTTCCACGGTGTGTATGTGGTGTGGTTCCACGGTGTGTGGTTTCAACGTGTGTATGTGGTGTGGTTCCACATGTGTGTACGTGGTGTGGTTCCACGGTGTGTATGTGGTGTGGTTCTGTAGTGTACATGTGGTGTGGTTCCACAGTGTACACATGGTGTGGTTCCACAGTGTACACGAGGTGTGGTCTCAGTGCATACGTGGTGTGGTTCCACAGTGTACACGTGGTGTGGTTCCACAGTGTACACCTGAGGCTGTGTTGCTCACAGTGTATATGTGGTGTGGTTCCACAGTGTACACATGGTGTGGTTCTGTAGTGTACACGTGGTTTGGTTCCATCTTTATTCTTCCATTTCTTTGTAAACTCCTCCTCTGTCTCCTCTAACTTCTCTTTGATTTCTTCTTCTTTCAATACTTTATTCATTTACTAGCAAATATAACCCCTCGCTTCACTGACTGGGGTATTAATTGAGGGGGGGGGAGGAAGAAGGAGAGGGGGAGAGAGAGGAGAGGGAGAGGAGGGAGAGATAAGTGAAGGGAGGGAGAGAGGGGAGGAAGGGGTGGGGGAGTGAGGATGGGGGAGCAAGAATGGGTGGGGGAGCTAGGAGGGGATGAGGAACAAGGAAGGGGGGAGGGTGGGAAGAGCGATCCTCACCAAACGTCACGATATACTTTGGGAGGGGGTTGGGAGCGAGGATGATGGGGGAGAGATGAGGAGGGAAGTGTGGAGTGGGGGGTGTAAGTTTGGGAGGAGGTAACCATGAGGGGAAGGGGTCTGAACTTGCTGTTTGGTAGGGGGACTTGCGGAGAAGGGGGGGGGGTTGGTTTGTGGTAGTCCATGATTGAATGAAATGGTGTCACGTTAAAACAGCAGGTTAATACAACACGCGGAGACCACCCAGAGATGTCCACGGGGGTAGAGAGGGGAGAGGGTTTGGGAGGAGGTACGCATGAGGGGAGTGGAGGAAAGGCAGCATGATGGGAAGGGAAGGCAGCACGAGGGGAGGGGATGGGAAGGCAGTGTGATGGAAAGGGAAGGGAAGTGAAGGCAGCTGAGGGGAAGGGAGGTGACATGAGGGGAGGGGAAAGGAAGGCAGTGTGAGAGAAGGGAAGGGAAGGTCGATAAAATGTGTGCAAACAGCAACATATTCTTTTTACACCGGGTTCTAAATAACACCGTGTGGGAGCATTTAAAAACCTACACTATCTTCCTGGGAAAGGCCTGCCTGCCTGCATGCTTGCTCGCACATGCAGCGACCTTTGCACTCCTCTGTTCAGCTCACTTCGAATCTGATTTGTACATGCTACACAAAGGGGAAGCCATTTTAAATTCAAACCTAAATTGTCAGTCTTTAACAGTCCCCTTAACAGAAGGGGAGGTTTGGCAGAGCAGGGAAGAGAGTGAGGGATTGGAGAAAGAGGAAGAGGGTGGGAGAGAGCAAGAGGGGTGGGAGAGTGAGGAAGGGTAAAGGAAAGGGGGAGCGGTAGAGGAAAGGGGGGGAGGGGAGGGCTCGGAGAGGGAAAGAAGCAGAATGTGAGAGAGAGAGAGAGAGAAGAGAGAGAGAGAGAGAGAGAGAGAGAGAGAGAGAGAGAGAGAGAGAGAGAACAGACAGACAGACAGACAGACAGACAGACAGACAGACAGACAGACGGTGAGAGAGAGAGAGGCAAAAGGGTGAGAGAGGAGAGGGGTGAAGAGTGAGAGGTGGTGAGAAAGGAGAGGGGGGAGGGAGAGGAGGGTGATTCCGGCAGATGTGATGTCCAGTTTAACGTCCATTTGAGGGACGGCACACACATTGATGAATCACCCTGCCTGTAAAATACTGGGATGACAGTCGATGGGATAGCTGGGTCAGGATTTGAACCCAGGCTAAGAGAAAGTGCCTTCAAGACTGCCATCCTTAGATAAAGTGTGCATACCTCCCAGCTATCCTGCCGTGGTGTGCTATTCCTTTCTTTGTCACAACTGAAAACATTTTCACTCATTGTAATCATCGAATTTATTTTGCCTTCCTAACTCCGGAGATGCCCGCATGGAGAACTGCACTACAATATCACTATTGAAGCTTGAAGAGTGCTTGCCAAGTGATTTAACCACACAAGCAAGCGCTCCAATGATACGGTTGAAGAAACTTTTAAAAACAAAACGTTAAATTTTTTATATGTATCTATCTACGCTGAAGTGATGGATATTTCATAAAAGATGATTGTACAAAAAGGGGAAACATGGTGTAAAATAAAATTACACATTTTCAGCAAGCGAACCACCACCCAAACAGAGGCGAGTGGGCCGTGAACTTTGTTCAAGTTGATTGAAAGATTCAGTGACAGTGTGAATATTGAAGGAGGAGGAGGAGAGGATATTGGGACCGTACTCTGTGCAGAGGTTGGTGCTGCTTAAGCAGTCTCCTTGGCTATTGGGCACAATCCTGGATGGGTCGCCACTTCGACACAGGATAGCAGCATGCTGGCACTCATTTTGCAGACCTCGGAAGGATGACAGGCAGGAATATTGTAGAGTGCTCGCCAAGTGGCTGAACCAATCAAACAAACACTCCAACGAAATGGTTGATAAGGAACGGCTGGCTGGCAAGCAATTAGCGATCGCCGATCGGTCGAATAAACACAATGCATCTGGATGGCCGTTGGTTCACAAAGAGCTCCTCAAAAGGCAGGGAAGCTACTTGTGAGCCAACGACCAACCTATATCTGGTGCACAACTGTGTCTACGGATGTCCTCCTGCAGGTCAGTTACCTTTTTCTAGAAGCTTGGTGGCAGGATTTATGAGACTGAGGATTCCTCACTCCTTGGGTGTCGTTTCCCTGGTCTCTGTATATGCTCTAACTGAGGTGAGTGACTCACCATGAGGATGCATTCTATGCTGTGCTCGAGTCTGTGGTTGATCAGTAAACCCAGGCGAGATACTCTCCTCTCTATGGGGATTTCAATGCATGGACTGGCATGGATAGGGATGGTTATGATACGTGTGTTGGTCCACGTGGGTCTGGAACTGTGAACCAGAATAACACTAAAGTTCCTTGACTTTGCAAGAAGTCATGGACTTAGGGTGGCCGGTTCATGCTTTCAGCACACACAAGCTCATCACTGGACTTGGTATTCCAAACGCTGGTGGTGTGGCAAAGGAGACTGACCATGTCCTCATTGGTGGTCACTGGAGGATGATCCAGAACTGCAGGGTCCACTGGAGTGCTCAGTTCCTCAATACTGCCCACCGGCTTGTTGTAGCAACTCTTAAGTTGCACCTTAGATCCAGGAGAATGGTACGATCCCAGCCTAGGCTGGATTATGGCAAAGCTCAAGGATGAGAGGGTAGCTGAGGAGTTTGCGAAGGCTGAGTGGTGATTTGGGGGGTCTGGGTGCTTTGGGGATCCTGAAGAGTTGTGGAGTGCCTTCCACACCACTATACTTGATGTTGCCAGTCGATGTGTTGGAACTCACTGTCAGGCAAAGAAAAATTTTGTACACAAAAGCGACACTGGATACCAGTGACCAGAGTCGTAGGGCCAGGCTTAATGGCAGAGCTGAGCTGTTCAGGGAGTTGGGGCATAAACTGTACGTGCGCCGAGGGTGGACAAGGAGACCGATGTGCGAGGAAGCCGTGAAAGGGTAGAGCATCACCTGTGGTCAAGATATTCTCGTCCTGCTTACAAAGGAATTCGCGCATTGCGTTCATTCCAAGCCCATCCCTCGGTGTACTGCAGTGAGAGCAGAGGGTGGTGGGCTCTTGACAGAGGACTCCGAAGCAAGGACCTGCTAGGCCAGTTACTTTGAGCAGCTGTACCAGGCTGACCCACCAGCTGTTGAGTTGGACGTTAGGAGTGTTACTATCCCTATTGCTGACCTCCTCCAATCAACTGTGATCCACCTTTGTTTGTGGAAACACAGGCTGCGGTAACCACTTGAAATGGGGTAAAGCTCCAGGGTTCTGTGGCATCCATGCTGAACTTCTCAAGGCTGGTGGAATTGCTGTACTCGTGTCATTGCATGCAGTTCTGTGCTCTGTTTGGAACACAGGCATCATCCCAACTGACTGGAAGAGGGGCCTTGTTGTCCATCTCTCGAAAGGGAAGAGTGATTTCAGGACTGCAACATCTGCCAAGGGTGAAATTGCTCTCAGTGTCGGGCAAGGTCTTTGCTCGGATTATTCTTGATGGGTTCGCACCATCTGTTTGAGCACCAGTGCCCAGAAGAGTCAGGCTTTACACCAAAGAGGTCAATGACTGAAGTATCCTTGCTCTTGGGGTCCTCACCGAATGCAGATGAGTTTTGGCAGGGGTTACTCACAGCCGATGTTGATCTCCACAAAGTTTTGATTCAGTGAATCGGGATGCCCTTTGTCGGATTCTCAGTCTTCATGGGGTGCCACCAAAACTGATCAATCTGATGTCTGGACTATACTCTGGTACTGAGAGTGCTGGGAGATATGGTGATACCATCTCTGACTTATTTCCAGTAGTTGCTGGAGTTCGTCAGGGGAGTGTACTGGCCACCACACTTTTCAGCACTTGTATGGACTGGATTCTGGGGAGGATGTCGTAGAGATGAAGCTGCAGTGCATCATTTGGGAATGTCAAGATCTCTGACCTTGATTCTGCAGATGATGCGAGTCATATTTGTGCAGATACTGGATATCCCTATGAGGGTCCTCGAGGTGCTGAATGAGGAGTGGGAGATTTTGGGATTATGGGTTTCTGGGTCAAAACTAAGATAAAAGCTTTAATTGACATCTTGGATGCTGCTATCTGGTCTGTGCCTGTTTGTGGTGAGGATGTTGAGGTCACAGAGAGATTCACTTACCGTGGCAGTGATATTCATGTCTCTGCATGTTGTAAGCCAGAGGTCAATAGATGTCTGGGTCAGTGTGGACTCCTTGGCTTTTTTCACAAGATCTTGGATATTCGTTGTTCACCTTGGCGTCTTGGTTTTCTTGGCATATAGGATTTCTATTATCATTGCTTTTCGAAACCTTGTGAATTCTTGGCTTTTTTCATTGGCTCACCTTGACATTTTATGAAAATGAGGAGTGGTCACACTGGTCTGGGTTGAGCCTGGGGAGTCATGGATTCACTGATCATGGGTGTGGCACTGTCGTACCTGTGCAGAAGGATGAAAGTCTGAGTCTTTAAGTCTTGGTGCTTCCAGTCATGCTCTACGGATGTGAGACTTGGACTCTGATCAAGGAACTGAGACAAAAACATAACTCCTTTTGTTGCAGGTCTCCTTTCGGGGAATCCTTGACTATTGCTGGTTAGACTTTGTTTCCAATGAGCGGTTGCTGAGAGAGATTCAGATGAGATTTGTTACCTGCATGTCCCGTGAGCGTCAGGTGAGGCTGTATGGATATGTGGCTTATTTTCCTGATGCTGATCCTGCTCACCAGATTCTCTCAGCGAGGGAGCATAGTGAGTGGAGGAGGCCAACAGGCCAACCACATCCTCGTGGTTGCAGCAGGTTTATCGGCATCTCAAGGAGATAGGGATGGGCCAGGAATCTGTCTGAGGGGTGGCCAGCGGAAGCCCATGGAGCTTGACGTAGAGCTATGACGGCAGAAAGTGGACGCAGGCAAGCGCTGCTTTGGCAAATGTTCCCATACCTGACCTGACCCCGAGATGCCTAAAACGTCAAGCGATGTCCGACTTGGACAAATTAACACTTTTTGGGGGGAGTCGGAACTCTTGTTTGAAGTGGACAAAAAAGTTTAAATTTTGAAATTTGGCTCAGATTAAGAATTCTTGAGGTTATGGCATGTGCGGAAATTAAATAAAGCCACGAACGCTGGTGTCTCCAGGCATTTTAAGCATTGTAATGTGTCCAGTGATTTGTGGGTATGATGAACAAGCATTCAATAATATGAGGAAAGTGAAAAAAACAAAAAACTTTATCGTTAAGAAATCTATTGGGGCCTGTTCCAAGTGAAGGCATTGTTGAGCAGGCCAAAAAAAAATGGTGTATTAAGATCCCAGCGAGAGACAGCGAGGTGACCAAGGATGAACCTTGATAAAGGATAATAAATGAGGCCGTTAATTATCTTCTAAAGGTTGTTTAAAATTAACCCAAACACCCCAATTTTCATTCATGCACTTCCTTGGAGTTTGTTTTGTTTGTTGTTGCACATTTCACAACAAAAACATGATTCATACAATCAGCAATCAAATTCAAAATAATGCAAAGAAATGAATTAAATCAATAAAGATATGAATAATTAATCAGTGTAAAATATTGAGGAACCTCCATGAAAAGCTGAGCTTGTAAGCGGCAGAACGTAACAACAAGATGGAGGTGGAGAAAAAGTAAACACTCACAGAATGTCTTTCAGGTCATTGAAAACATGAAGGAAGCACATGATATGAGAACCTATGTGGTCCACAAAGAGAACCCTTTAGTTTAATGAACAGATTCGTTTATCACTCTTCGTACCACCTGTACAATCCAGTAACAATAGGATATTGAAAATGTTCACATCTACATTTGAAAGGTAACACCTGAGCTTTTGCTTGAAACGATTGATTGAGGGGGTTCAGTTAGTTCAGCATTTAAGCTGCTCCAGAGTTTTGGTCCAGTGAGCATACCCTCGTCAGAGGAGAGGACATTGCATTTGAGTCCGTTTGTCAGACAGACAGACAGACACACAGCCAGACACATAGACACATAGACAGAAAATGTGTTTGTTTGTTTTCTTTGTGTACAAATAACTTGAGTATGGTTTTCTCTGTAACCACTTGTCGGATTGACACAAATTTTTCGCCAATTGGAGCGACTACTCATGGAGGATGTTTTAATGTTAATTATGATGTCATAGGTCACGTGTGTGGGCAGCCATGTTGGAAAAAAGGAAAAACTTTGGACCTCTGTATCTCCGAAACTGCACCGAGGTAAAAATATAAACTTGCACGTGGACTGAAGTACTCCTCATCGATACTATAAGAGAGCTGTTTGTGTGTGTGTGTGTGTGTGTGTGTGTGTGTGTGTGTGTGTGTGTGTGTGTGGTGTCACCATTTTTGTCATAGATGGCTGAACGGATCTTCGTCAAACTTTCAGAGGTCATTAGGGTACGTCAAACACAAATAAACAATAATTTGTGCCAGTGGGTTGCTAAGCAACCACGAGCACCATTGGTACTGCCAATCCAGCAGGGTTACACTACTTGGCGTGATAACTTACCTGTGGAAGGCCGCACCAAGGGGGGTCTCGTGCCCTCAATGCGTACTTGCATTAACTTACCTGATCATGTGCAGCCGAGTGGAGCTGCCAAGTACTCACCGGCCAACAAGAGCCGATCGGTGGGGTAAAACATCCTCGTTAGCTTTGTGCGGACTACGCTGGACCAATGAAAGAAAAGACGTGACAAACTGCGTACACTTATAACAAGCACGTTTATTTATAATTTAGGCAAGGAAAGGGCATGTGGCACAATAATCAAAGCATTTATTACAAAAGCAATATTGTACAGCAGGGGAAAGCAAGGATTGATGAGGTGCGGAAAAGAAATGCAGTTATATATCAAAAGAGAAGACACGGGGCAGAGCTAACCAAAACTAAACTTCTACAATCTTACAATCCTAACAAACAGCCCAGAGGAAACAATTATTAACCATCCCTTTGCAGCGAAGAATGGGGTTTTGTAATCACTTTTGTGTGTCTGTCCTGTCTGTCTGTCGGGGCCATAACTTTTACCATTTGAGCTTTTGTCATCAATTTTCAACAAAGCTTTATTATGAGAATATGGAGAAGATAAATTAATCATTTTGTTGAAATAGTTTTCATTATTGTTTATAGTATTATTATTATTATTATTCAATGCTTTTTTGGCCTATTTTTTTACTCTATTATTTTTTAAACATTTTTTTTCTCCGCAACCACTTGTCCGATTGACACAACATTTTCAGAGTAGGAGCGACACCCCGTGCAGAATATTTTAATTATAATTGACATCATTGGTCACGTGATATGGCAGCCATCTTGGATTAAACTTAAAAATGAAAGAATTCTATTCTGAAACAACAGCCTTATTTAATTATATCCTTCATAGGCGATCCTTGGCCACCTCGCTCTCTGAGGTCTTAAGGTGTTTCCTGGGTAACCTCACTGGGGTCTGAAGCCGCCATGTTTTTTGGCCTGCTCAACCACGCCTTGACTTGGAACAGGCCGCAACGATTTCTTCACGATAAAGTATTTTTTTCACTTCCTCATCATTTATTGAATGCCTGTTCATCATAGCTACAAATCGCTGGGTACATTGCAATGTTTATGAACACACCGGAGACGTCAGCATTCATGGCTTTATTTCATTTTTGCACAGGCCATAACCTTGAGAATCTCTTAAACAAAGCCAAATTACATAATTTAAGCTCCAAATTAAACTTAGCAGCAGTTCCGACTTCTAGAAATGTTCATTTGTCCAATTCAGACAAATTTGATACTTTGGGCATCTCCGGGAGGGTGTGTGTTTAATATGACAGTTCAGTGATTGCTAATCGCGTGCCAAGCGAGCCGTTCCTTATCAACGATTTTGTTGGAGTGTTTAAGCCACTGGACGAGCGCTCGACAATATTAGCACTATCACGAAATGCTGTATATTGATCGACTTGAACAATGTTCAGGAGGCACTCACCTGCATTGGCCCCGTGTTGTTCTGCGGTGTGGTTGGGCGATGACTGGCTCGCTGAAAATGTGAAATTTCCCCTTTTTGTATGATATTCTTTCATTATACGACCGTCACTTCGGCAGAGATAAATACAAGAAAAAAGAAACATTCATTAATATCATGGCAGGATAGCCGAGGGTATGCATGCTCTATATAAACTGTGCACCTGGGTTAGAATCCTGACCCAGCTGTAAACTCTCACCCCGGTGCTTTACAGGCAGGTGATTCATCAATGTGTGTGCCATTAAATTGGAAGTCACATCTGCCGGAATCCTCCACCTTTCCTCCCTCTCCCCTACCCCTCACCCCCCTTCCAATATCTCTTCCACTCTCCCTTCTCTTGTTTACCCTGTGTGACCCACCCCATCCCTCTCCCTTCCACAGATCTCCTTCATGGCTCTGTTCCACACTGTTTTTTCCTTCCCTCCCCCCCCCCCCCCCCCCGCCCTCGTCTCCTGCAACCCTTGTTATACGTTCTGTGTGTTCGCTCTCATACAAGCCTCGACAGTGTATACAAAAAACAACAACACATTTAATTCAAGTTGCCTTTTACACAGTAACTAACATACTTAGCATTTCCAATTATATAGGATTCATAATCTGTAACACTCCACACATATCTGGACGGTGGTTATCTCCGCACATATGCTGATGGTGATTATGTCTGGACGGACCCTCCTCTCACAATACCTTACCTTCCTCTCCCCTGCCTTCCCCTCATGCTGCCATCCCTTCCCCACTCCCTCCTCGCTCCCCCCTCCTTCATCACTCCCCACCCCTCCTCACTCCACCCTCCTTCCTCACTGTTTGCCTCCTCCTTGCTCATCCTCCCCTCACCCATCTTAATATATCCCTATCAGCGAAGTGACGGGTTGTATTTGCAAGCAGGAAATAAAGGATGTAAGTATGACTGTCATCGTGAAGTGGTAGACCAGCCATAAATGTTTTAATTTAAATCCTTGTTTACCATTGAGATTCAGTGTGTATGTCGAGGATGTAACATTTTTACTAATTGAGCTTTTTGTCATCAAATCTTCAAACAACCTTTATTATTAGATTGTGGAGAACACTAATAAATAAAATGTACAATTTTTTTTTTTAACTTTCGTTTTCGTCGTTTAGTTTCAGTACAAAGCGGACGACAAGACGGGCTTTGCCATTTGGAGATGCTTTCTAGTTGTGATCTTGTTTTGAACATTAATAAATGCTTTTTAAAGTTTTATTGCTGTTGGCAAATCAATGCAGGAAGAAAGCTTGAAGAGGTCCAATTTCAAGATGTGTATATCTAAGAAAATGATTTTCCCAATGTTAAATCCACCTCCTTCTGTGTTATCAACATGTATTTCATACCTCTGAAGTTTTATCATAAACACGACAATCTTGAAAAATCTTGAAATGAAGAAATTAAATGAGGGTTTGTTCTCATATAAGGCTTCTTTCAGTTGGCTTTCCTTTGTCAAATCATTAATTTAACTCTCACTATAGAATTTAATGTATTAAATTCTCTCTTATCACGCACAATTGGTCGGGAACTTCTTTCTTATTTCTAGGATGTTGCAATTTTCTGAGGCTATGCTATCTTGAGGTTGTGATAGAAACATAATCTCAGGTCTCAACATTTTGCTCTTTACTAGGTCCTGTCGTAATTCAATTGGCAGCTACCATTTTGGTTCTGGCTTCGTACAAACTCTATTTTCTTTTTCTGTATGAATCTCTTAATGGATCGCACAGTGATTATTGCACAACAGCTGTTTTCTGAGGCTATTTTAGTGTTGATGGTTGGGTTGTGTTCCTGCGCTTGAAAATATTGATGGTCTTCTTATGTACTATACTATGTTTTACTTAGGTTCCTTCTTGAGCATCATTTTCATCGCAATGTTGTTTCTCTCATGGTATTACCTTAATATATTGGTCTGTGCTCTTGCACTGATTTTTAAATTGAACCTATAAAACTTCTCGTATGTTTTTCTGATATTATAAAGAAAATGTTTTCTATATTATATATCATTAGTTTATAATTGTCTTCAATTCAAACTGCTTGCTATCATTTTGTATGTTTTAATGTTTAGATAATTTTCATCTATGAAGATCCTCTGATTATAGTGTTTACTCTTTTGTAAAAATTACAATTTTTTCTTGCTCTATGGTGATATCCTTGAATATTGATGTGACGATGTTTGTTGCCAATATGTATCCTTATACAGATCAATATATATTATCTTAATAATGAATATGGTTTCTAGGACTGGTATTAGTTTACTTTTAATGTTTTAAAATCAAATTTTTCTTAATGAAATCCCTTGCTAATTTAATGTCGACTTTTTATGTTTAAGATAAAATTTTCTTAATGAAATCCTTGCTGATTTATGTATAAACTGTTTTGGAAAATAAAAATTTTATTGTGAAATCCCTTGCTGATTTATGTAAAACTTGTGGTTTTAAGATAGAATTTTCTTAATGAAATCCTTTGCTGATTTTATGTTTAGAACTTTTATGTTTAAGATAAAAATTTTCTTTATATGAAGAATCCCTTGCTGATTTATGTTTACTTTTGTGTTTAAATAAATATTTTCTTGGTGAAATCCCTTGCTAATTTATATAAATCTTTTGTGTTTAAAATAATAAATCCTGTCAAAAGTGAAATCTCTTACTGATTATAGATTACTTTTAGCACTTAAAATAAAAATTTTCCTTGGAATTTTCAATAATTTGTTCAGAAAGGCTACAATTGAAAATTTGTTGGGGTTTGTAATTTATTAAATTGTCTTGTTTCTCCGAAAACTCTCATGTCACACACGTAGAAATGTGATAAATAATATGTTGGGGTTTGGTTCTGGTCTGAATTATCTTTGTTGAGTGGAGATAAAATGATAAACTCAGTTTGAAGCGTTCTGCTCTAGCTCTCCTGCAACCACCATATCATTTTAAATTGTTTTTAATTATTTTTCCATTGTTTTGTTGACAATCCATTTAAATGTTTTTTTATAAACCTTTCAGTCTTGTGTGCTCTATTTACACTTGTATTGGTTATTTCTGAACTTTTTGATATCATCTATGTTGTCAATAAATACCAGAGGTTGTGAATTTTCTCGCAACTCTTTTGGCTTGGTTTTTTTCTTGGCTCTACACTCTTTCCAGGGTTTTCAGGTCATTTTATATGAGTAATTTTTTACTTTTAAAGATTTTTAAAGGGGATTACATATCTACAGTCATAGATTGAGTGATAGCTAAATTTGATGAAGGGGCAGAGCTTAAAAAAAATATATTTTTTCTGCATACATAGTTTGAGGCCCTTCAATGAAACAGCTATGTCCTAGAAACCAATTTAATGTGGGGAGGAAGCTGGCACATGAGAGAAGAGGTGGGAGATGAATCATCGGTCTCGTCTCGATTCCCTTCTGTTTCTCCGAATCTCCCGTCCCGTTCCCAATCCGTCTCCGTCTGAACACTTCCTTCCTGATCCCTCGTTCCCGTCAATCTGCCGTCGAATTCTCCGTCCCGTCCCGTTCCCCGTCCTGTCCGAATCTCCTCCGTCCCGTTCCCCCAGAATCCGTATCTTCCGCTCCGTCTCCGTTCCCCAGACTTATCTCCCGTCCCCGTTCCCCTAGTAATCTCCGTCCCGTTCCCTCCGATTCCCGTCAGACCCCGAATCTTCCCGTCCCTGTCCGCTACGAATCTTCCCCCCGTCCCGTTCCTTCCGAATCTCCCGCCCGTTCCCCCGAATCTATCCTCGTACCCGTTCCCGGACGCAGAATCCTCCCGTCCCGTTCTCACCCGAATCTCCCGTCCCGTTCCCATGCCGCAGGTCATCTCCCGTTCGCCGTTCCCCACCGAATTCTTGCCCGTCCCGTTCCCGCTGCTTCCGGCGTCCAATCTCCGCGTCCCGTTCCCCCGATATCTCCCGTCACCGTTCTCGAATTCCCGTCCCGTTCCTCAGAATCTCCCGTGTCCCGTTACCTCAAGAATCTCCCGTCCCCGTTCCTCAGAATCTCCCGTCACCGTTCCTCAAGAATCTCCCTCCCGTTCCTGCAGGAATCTCCCTGCTCCCGTTCCTCAAGAATCTCCCGTTCCCGTTCCTCAGATCTTTCCCGTCCCGTTCCTCCGAATCTCCCCGTCCCGTCTCCGGAATCTCCCGCTCCCGTTCCTCGGAATCTCCAGCCGTCCGCGTTCCTCCGATCTCCCGTCCGTTCCTTTGTCCGAATATCCCGTTTTGTTTTCGCCACTGAATATCCCGTCTTGTTCCTCTGAATATCCCGTCCTCTTCCCCGACCGATATCCCGTCCTGTTCTGTTTGAATCTCCCTGTCCTTGTGTCTATGGCAAAACATCCCATGTTCTACTGATACCTTAATTTTCAGCACCTATAACCCAGAAGCCCCCCCCATCTTCAACCATTCTGCGATACGTTCAACACCTGCCCGAACTCAAATCTCCTCTCCGTGTACCGTAATGAAACATCAATGCTCTCTGCCACCCTCAATGTGTCTCCCACCTCTACACCTACACCTGGAAAGGAACATTCCATCAAATTTTCCACCCAAAAAAGGAACTCTGGAGGCAGCACTCAAGAGAGATGATCAGGACCTTCATTATGCTCTGCATTAAAGTACGTCATAACCCATGGGAATTTGGGCTGCAGGATGGCCAAAGGTGCTCACCTTGCCTCAAGCTGTCTAGGCCTGTGTGTGAATCCCGAACCCTGCTATAAACGTTTGAATCCATTTGGGTTTGAATTTCTCCCCAATCACTCCCTGGTGTTTCACAGGGCAGGTAATTAATTAATGTGTGTGCCATCCCTCGGCCATGGATGTTTAAACTGGGCATCCTGTCTGTTGGCATTAGTCTGTGGATGTAAAAGATGCCACGGTGTCCTTCACGATGAGGAGGCAGTTATCGCCGGCACATTAGCTGAAATTCCAAGCACCCCAGCCAAAATTCAAATTTTCCTGCCTAACCAGCAGGGGGCACTTAGCGTGCATCAGAGCAGATGCCACACTCCCAAACAGTGATTGCAAATGCAGTAGCCAGAGGCTTCACATGAAATGAACGAACATGAACGTGCAAATTCAATTTCATGACAAAAAACCTTTTTCATGGATTAATTCCTGTCTTTCATTTTTTAATCTTCCAAGATATGTGTGATCTATTATGATGGACGCAAATGGGAGGAATTTTTGACCCATGAGCTACATCATTTAGATCAGGTCAGGTCAGGACAGGTATGGGAGCATGCGCCGGAGCAGGAGCCGTCGCTGCGTCCACTTTCTGCCAGTACTCTAGGTGCCTCCGTCTGGCCATCTCCCAGGCAGATGGACTGGCCCCATCCCCATCTCCTTGCAGATGCTGATCACCTGCTGCCCACCGACGAGGCACATGCGTGGCCCATTGGTTCTCCTCCACTTAAGAGATCCCTTGCCTGAGAGAATCTGTGTGAGCAGGTCAACGTCAGGAAAACGAGCCACATGTCCATACAAGCCGGAGCTGACGCTCACAGGATATGCAGGTAACAATCTCATTTGAGTCTCTCTAGCACAACCGCTCGGTTGGACGCACAAAGTACGCACAGCGATAACCAAGGATTCTCCGAAGAGATCTGCGTACTGAAGGAATTAATTGCTCACATCTCAGATCCCTCCTCATGAGTCAAAGTCTCACATCTGTGGCAGCAAAACCAGAGCACCAAGGACATGACTCCAGACTTTCATCCTCCTACACAGCGTAGGGTCAGCGCCACGCCCATGATCCAGTGAATCTGTGCTCCCCAGCCCCCAGACCCAGACATGTAATTTGACCTCTGGCTCACAGCAGCCAGAGAGACATGAATATACACTGCCAAGGTAAAGTGAATCTCTCCGTGACCTCAACATCTCGCTACAACCAAGGTACAGACAAGATAGCAGCATCCAAAGATTGTTCATTGAAAGGCCTGGATCTTGTTTTGACCCAGGAAACCCGTAATCGGAGCGGCTCCGACTCCTCATTCAGGCACCTTGAGGCCCCACAAGGACTATCCAGAGTCTTCCCCGCAAAAATAGCACTGCATCATCTGCGAAATCAAGGGCAGAAGTCTTGACATTCCAAAACGATGCTCTTTACACACAGCTTTGAATCCTCTGACATCCTCCCCAGAATCCAGTCCTTAAAAGCATTGAAAAGTGTGTGGCCAGTCACACCCCTGCGACTCCAGTAACAACTGGAAATTTAAGGTCTGACATGGTACCACCACATCTCACAGCACTCTCAGTACTAAAGTAGTATAGTTCAGACATCATGATTGATAGTTTTGGTGCTACCCCACAAAAGACCAAGAATCCTCCAGAGGGCATCCCCGATTCACTGAATCAAACGCTTTACAGAGATCAACATAAGCTGCAAGCAGCCCCTGCCGAAACTCTCATCTGCCTTCATGAGAACGGAAGGCAAAGGATACGGTCATTGTGACCTCTTTTGTGTAAAGCCTGACTTCTCTGGGCGCTGCGTGTTTCACAGCAGATGGTGCGAACCCTAATTCAAGAATTAGTCTGAGAGCAAAGAAGCTTGCCCCGGCAATGAGAGCAGCGTCACCACATCCGCGTGTTGTTGCCAGTCCTGGCGATCACCTTCCCTTTCCAGAGAGGCACAAAACAAGGCCCCTTTTGATCAGTTGGGATGATGCCTGTTTCCAGGTTGAGCACAGAACTGCAGATGCAACGACACGAGTGCAGCATTTCCACCAGTCCTTGAGAAGTTGCAGCATGGACCCCATATATCCCAGGAGCTTAACCCCATTTTTAACGCGGTTCACTGCAAGCCTTTTATTCCACAAATGAACGTTGAATAACAGTGTATGAGGCTGTCAGCAATTGGACACGTATACCCCCCTGACTTCAAACATTCGAACAGCTGGTGGATCAGCCTGGTACAAGACCACTCAAAAGTAACCGGCCCAGCGGGCCTTCACTTCGGATCCTCTGTCAATGAGACACCACCCTCCGCTCTAACTGGCAGTGCTCCGAGGATGGGCCTTTGGCATTGAACGCAATCACGAATTTCCCTGTAAGCAGGCACGAGAATCACCTCACACAAGGGTGGGTTTGCTCTACCCCTCACAGATTCCTTCGCACATAGGACCTCCCTTGTCGCACCCTTAGTGCACGTACAGTTTCACGCCTCAGCTCCCTGAAACAGCTCAGCTCTGCCATTTTAGGCCGGCCCTGCGACATCCGGTCAATGATATTCCGAATAGTACCCAAATTGAGAGACGAAATCTATCATTTGCCCTAGACTAGTAGTTCCAACAGAACAAATCACTGGCAACATACAAAGGACGGGGTCTTCAAGCACGATACGAATGAAATTATGAAGTCGTAAACGCAAATCTTAAAGCAGTAATAAGACCCTTATTTCAGAATTAGAAGATACCAAACAAAACGGATACAATGTGGACAAAAAATGAAAAGAGAGGCAAGTTCCAGACCAAATAAAATGAAGTAGGCAAAAGAAAGAATATACACAGATCAAAAACAACCAATAGTCATCACACTAAACCAACAATCATAACTGATTATTTCCAAGAGCAATGCGAATATTTTTTTTCTGACAAATTGGGTAAGAGTTGTTGTGACCAATGGATGATACTCACGATATAACTAAGGCTCTGGGAGGCAGTATTAATAACCGGCTATTCCCGCGAAATACTTTTGAGATATCGGTTCTGAGAAGAGGGAAAATTGGCACACTGGAGAAAAGCCTGAATGGTTGTGTAGACCCTTCATTTTGTCTACCGGTAATGTAACTAATTTCTGATACGTTATTTCAGTAGTTGGTATTAAATAGCTGGTGGTTACAAAATATTGTCTGATTTGGTATCAAAAATTAAAATCAATTAAATTAAATAAATCCGCATTGTTGATTATTTTGACAGACGAGATACAGGACAGCTAGTATAGAAAGGCGAATGCATAGCCATAACGCGCACAGTTCTGAGTTGTTCACTACATAAAGTCACATCGATATGATAATGGGCTGTTTCACAATGAGGGTACCAAGTTTGTCTTCACAACTACTAAAAATTCAAACTCAAATATTTTATATTTTTATTTTCCAAATCCAACATTGTTAATTACAATACTTAATCCAATTTTTTGGGAGCAATCTGAGATGAATATTTCTTATTAAAAATATACCCCAAGGATGTTAGGAGAGTATTTTTTTAAACTACACAGTCATTAATACAATTCAACTATAACCACAAAATAACAACACTATCAAACTTCAGTGGTTTCCATATGTTTTAGCTGATAATGGTATATTCATGACCATGTCAACCTTACAAAACAATCAAAATTTATAGCCAGCAAGTAGTTTCCTTATAACTCGGTGGCAGTTTAGGGCGTTTCCTAGAGAGGACACATTTTTGACGGACACACGTAAGGCAATCAAGTGCAGGCCATGCAAATAGACGTTATTGGTTACACTCAAACTTTGTAGCAATAATATCAGTGCAGGTTTATATACACACAATAAACTAGTAAAAAAAGACCCTTTATTTATATAAAAAAAATTCTTCCAAATATGCATTTCCGAGAGGACATTTTTTGACGGACGAACGGTGGGACATATTTATTGAGGGTGAAATAAATTATTCATAGTCCTGAAATGAAAATATGTTGTGGACAAAGTACAAGAAGAGGTATTAAATTGATGCAACAACAAATAAAAGTCCGCAATTTCTGCTTGTATTTGTTAACCTCCAGCCATCGAAGATCGGAGGTTACTGTTTTTCACCCCTTCTGTTTGTTTGTTTGTTTGTTTGTGAACAAGTATTACGGAAAAAACTCCTCGACGGATTTTGACGAAACTTGGTGGGGGGATTAGGTATGGTTCCAAGGATCTGCCATTCAGATTTTGGAACTTGGTCCAAAATCCAATCAGGCCTGCTATGGCGGCCAATTTAGAAAAAAATATTTGAATTATTTTTTTTTTTTGGCATTTCTAACATGTTTTAAGGATTTCCACCCCCCCCCCCCCCAAAAAAAATTGTTGAAGAAAAAAAAATTTTTCAACATTTTTTTTCAAACAAAATTTCGATTTTTTTTTTGCATTTCTACATGTTATATAGTGATTTCCAACAAAATCTTTGAAATTGAGCTTCACTTGAAAATTAACGTGGCAGCAGTCAGGTTAAAAAAAACGTGACGCTGGTTGTCTGAACAAAACTAAGCAACAACCAATACAATAATAATAGTGAAATGAAAGAAAACGGGCTTACCTTTACCTCAGATAAATACAGTTCTTGTCAAGCTTTCGTCGAGATTATTGTCAACTAACAAAACCCCGGCGACATAATATGAGTAAGCGTCCTACTCGTGGAAGGCTTTTCAGGCTTGGCTTGAGTGTAAGGACTTCGGCGTTTCAACAAGGTGAAACATAGATCTGCAGGGAAAACGATTTGAGGCCAAAATTTCCTTTCTGTTGTCCATTTATTTCATTTGAAATGATATAAGATCTTCACTAAGACCCGCACAGCTTCAGTTTTTCTCGCGGTACCTCTTGTTAGAAATGTCATCTTTAATCCATGGAAATAGCCCGAAAGTTTCGCGTGAACGAGCGTGGTAGCCAGATTTTTTACCACGTAATATGGCGGAGCGCTTACCTTCCGCTGTGACGTCACTTCGCTTAAGTGGCAGAGGGTATAACAACCATCATGGGTTTGTTCGCTCTAAGTTTCATTTAAAACACGTCAGGTATGAAGGAAGTTTATTAACTTAGTCACCAAAACACCCTGATCATGGAACATGCGCAAGGCTTCCCATCTCACTCCACGTCGACAGGCCGAAAAATCGACTGTTTCCCCATTTTAAAACAAGGACAAATGTATCCAAGAGCAGCGTCCTAAAGAAGTAATTGCAAGTTATAACAGAAATAAAATAATAACAACAATACAACAACAAACAAAACAACAACAACTTCCGATATTTCGCACGTGCCTTATTAAGCCAATAGCGAGACCGTCATAGACTTTTTAGACGTATACGAAAATACGTGTATTTACGAAATTAATTTCGAATCACATTAAATGGAATAATCTTTAAATAGTACCGTGAACTTTCGAAACTTTAAAGCAAATGTCCGAATATATTTAAAAGTTCATGATAGACGCTCTCAAAGGCACCCTCATGTGAGGATGTGTACAGTTTTAAGTATTTAAGGAGATCCGGATCGTGTATATAAAAGAGCGAGTCCCTAGAGTTTGTGTCAACGAAGAAGAAGAACTCCGCGTCTCTTAGAGCAGCGTTCGCTACACGAGACGCGGCTAAAAATCATCATAACTTGCCTTAATATTAACCCGAGTAGCAAGGATTTAACACATCATTTTAATGTTGTTTTTTCTCTCAAGTCCCTTTTCAAATAATCCAAGCACACTTATATTGATTTCTGTAGAAAAAAATTACTTCACACACCGACAAATAAGCTTTATAGAGCGTTCGCCCAAGCGGCTTAAAGCACCAAGCCAGCACTCCGTCGAGAAACGTCCATAAGGAACGTCTGGCTTGACAAGCGCTAAGGCCAGCTGCTTGTAAACTGAACATTACCCCGGGATTACGGGTTTCGAAACCTTTATAAATTAAAAAAAAACCTCAATAAACGTAAGAAGGGGGAAAGCGACGGCGGAGCTCGGCGATTACGTGAGAAGCACAACCCTCAAATGTATTACGGCTACAGACGCTGAGAGCAAGCTCCAAAGGGGTAAACAAGTCAAGCAAGAGAAAAAGCGATTAAATGGCGCCCAAAAGATTAACAACATCAACATATATACTCGGTGAATAGGAAAAAAAAAATGATGTTTTGTCCTCCACTTGGTCCTGGCGGAATGGGGGAGATGGTGTTGTCTTGTTCCGTTCTGAATCTGGTACGAGTGAGATGTAAGCAAAGAAGTGTGTGCGTGTGTGTGTAAACTATGAGTGGTGCTGCGAGAGAAGGCGCCTTCCGTGACCAAAAAAAAGGCGATTTTTCGTGAGAATTCGAAGGACAGCTCTTCTTTCCACTCAGTAAACAACATGGCGTTTATGCCTATTTATAAACGAAAGGTCAGGCCCTTCAGCTCAGTGGTTATCATCAAATTAAACTCATTAATACCCGATATGCAATGCGTTGACAACATTTATATATATATATTTTTTTTGGTACGTGGCGTATCCTAGATCCTGACAAAGGACTTCCTGACGGTTTACGGACACTTCGGCCTCTTTCCGGCTAGTCTTGCCTTTTGCGGCCGTCCGACGAGCCACAATGGCGCGCCCATTGAAGAAGCAAGATGAGGTGGAAGATGGAGAACTTCTAACTCGCTGCTAAACGTCCGTAGGGAGGTGCGACAGTCTTTGCCCGAGATAAGACACGCTCAGACAGATTGTTCGGACTTCCTCAGGTCCAGATGACGAGCCACGAGGTTCTTGTCTCCAGGCAAAAGTCCAACGCATGAAGGCTTATCCGTGATCGCTAAACGATTATTTATTGTCACACTGTACCTCTGTACCGCCCGGCGCGCACGTATTATCCTGGTTTCGTATGTTTTATCGACGAGGGCGGTTGGGATCAGTCATTGTTTTTCAGAGAGATAAGTATAACGAAAACGATACGTGCCACGAAGTCTCTTACTACTAGCAATTTACCCCAACGAACCGACAGCAGCACATTGAATTGTCGGGCGATCCGTTTCGTGCGTGACCGTCACAACCTCTTCAGGCCCAAAGTTCAAGCCCCAGCCGATGACTTGCCTTGTGGTTGCCTTCGTGCCATCTCGTGTTACCTGCAATGAAGGTAACATTAATTAAAAAGCACTCATCGGAATGGATAGTCCGCTCAATGAAGGTTTGCATTTTTTTTTTTTTTTAATGTTTCCGGGTTGTCAGTCTGTCCGTCCGTCTGTCCGTAGCCGTCCGGATTTTTCCGTTTACCGGCGCGATAACCTCAGAAGCAATTGTAGAATTTCCATCAAACTTTGGGTAAAAAGGTAAAGTAAAGACGGGGAATTAAGTGATTAGATTTTTTGGGCCAGTATGTGGTAAAGGTCAAGGGTCAAAGGTCAAGGTCAAGGTCAAACTCTGAAAATTTTACGCGTTTACACCCGAAACTCAAAGAAATCATTGGACAGAATTTCAACAAACTTGGTGCAAAGGTAAAGTTAGACAGGTCAATTAAAGTGATTTAGGTTTTGGGCCAGATATGATAAAGGTCAAGCGGTCAAATATGTCGATACTCGAAGTGTTTGTGCGGGAGAGCGGAGGCATAACATCGACTGCGCGCAGTCGAATTACTCTTCTAAGTTTAATACTTCTGACTACAATATCGAGGCTCATGGAAGAGTGCCATGATGGAGGGTAAAAGGCATCAGTGGGGCAATGTTGCGCCAAGAAAGGGGATGGAACGAATGGGGAAAAAAGATTGTGGTTGGGGGGGTGGGGATGATATGATATATGGTGGTGCCAAGAAGCTCTGGAGGGAAGAGTGGCTTTGGGAAGGTGTTCACATATGGGGAGAAAAGGGGGACTAAAAGATTTTGAGGTGAACGGTAAGCCTGGATTTTTGGGGGTTTAACTAGGAGGGAGGTTAATGGAGGATGCTTGTATCTTGGGAGGAGCTGGCGAGGGTCGGAGCCTGGGAGTGCAGAGGAGCTTCGACTGGTAGAGGCGGTTTAAAACCACGTAACGTTTTGCTACAAACCTGGAATCGTAATAATGAACGCTGCACGTACAGTTTGCTAATCGAGATGGTTAAGGGGTGATTGGTCGCCTGTCGGTGAGGAAGGGATAAATAATATCCTGATTAACGCCACAAACCACGGACTGGCAACCCCCCGCCCGCCCCCGTCACCATTGATTGTATAACCATGTGCTGAATAATCAAAAACTACAACTAGAGTGTGTGGCGTGCAAACCCGTCGTGATAGCGATGGCTCCGATCACGCTGCCCTCATCACACCTGTCGTCACCGCACACCTTGAACTTTCATTAAATTTGCATTTCTCAAATCGTAAAGTGATTAAAAACAATGGATTTAATAAAGCTCAAACACGATACGAGTAAATAACTTCAGTGTTTGGGCCTCTTCATCGGAGCAAAAAGGGTTTACGCTCGGAACATCAGCGCACCTTGTTTACCGTGGTGGTTACCTGTAGTTCAAAGTGGGAATTGTATTTATCTCAAATTTTTAGCAGCCTTCTATAGAGATCGTAATTCAGTAATATAAAGCGATTAATTCAAGATAACAGCCACCACCTACCGTACAATACAGCAACCATTTAAACATACCATGTTTCTATCATTTATTGTATCTTGATTCTTATGGCTTAATTCCCAAAAGGTGTTTCCTTTTCTTTACATTGAGCTCGTTTAAATGCTTTCCAGAAGCAGTGAATGTAGCAGGTACATGACTGTCACAACATCTTATTGAAATGCATCCATTGCCAATTGTCATGAAAACCGCTCACATTTTTGCCTCTTTATTCAACCCAGGCCACGCGGAGGAGCCTGAAAGCCGCTTACCGGCGGCCTGTGCATGGTCTACCACCCGGACAAGCACGCGTCTGCGGAGAGAAAGAGGCACGCCGATGTGCATGTTCACAACATGAGCGTCTGCACGCGTCTTCGAAGGTAGGACAACGTGACCGCCGATACACTCGGGCATTTGCTTCGAGCGTCCCGACGCGAAGCAACTGAAACGTTTTTTGATACCGTGCCCGTTTTGATGCCTTTACCCCTAAACCTAGTTCTGAAGTGATCCTCAGACGAGAGCAATCTTGATATTTTTACGGTAAACGTGGTCTGGACATGGGAGGGGTTGGGAGGTACAGTACACCACACA
>CM068962.1:5034944-5055712 GCA_035128595.1 Eptatretus atami
TGAGCCTCTGAGTGAATTCATGTATTTGGATGGAACTTATGCCAGCAAAGAATAGAGAAATCAAGAAAAATTAGAAATTTGATTCAGATATTTTTTATACGGGACAAGAAGAGCAGCAACTCGCAGTTCCACGACTGACTTTTTGCTGCTGAGTGTCACATGATATACGAGTCCGTACTGGGTGTTGGTGTTTTTGTTGTGGTGTTTGTGTGCTGTGTGTGTGTTTAACATAATAAATAATTAAACATAAATGAGAAACTACCATTATCATTTATAACTGTGGCAGTGATGACTGGGTACCAAGACGTCCCACCTTGAAATAACCCACTTTCAACGGACCCACCCTGACCCGTGACATTTATTATTATTCAGTTGAATGAGAATGGGATTAAAATAGATTCAATTAAAATCTAAAGGGAGACAAATAGGTACAGTCCTACATTGGAGTAATCAGAAGGAACCAAACAAGCGAAAACAAAGATGAAATCATCAGGAGAACTGGATAGGGTTCACATTTCAGCTGCTACTCCTCTACTCTCAAACACATGCAGGCACAGCCAAGTGAGCCTTATTCAATATAAATAAAAAAAAAGACACAGATCAAAAAAATAATTATAATTCTGGCGCACACCAGTGTCCGATCAAGTTGAAATTTAAAAGCGTATTCCCCATCATACTAATATCGTAATATGAAGTTCATGTCGCTTGATTAAGCGGTCAAGAGAAAATTTTTTAAAAGATTTCGCTCAATCCAATATGGTGCAGACCGTGTGAAATCAATATTTGGACTACCCAGGTATCCCAAGGCTTGGGAACATTGTGTGAGTATCGCCTCAATCCGTTCATACCGTTTAGGAGAAGATTTGTATAGGTTTGGTAATCAATAGGCGCAACCATGTGACTATGACTTATAGCGTGCATGTTTGTTCTGCAAGGAAATAGGCAGTCATACGTGTAAAAGTTTTGCTCGATCTGTTCAGCCATTTCAGGAAGATTTTTGAAGGTGTTTTAAAAACAACAATATGGCTGCAAAATCAACGCGACGATGACGCTCATCTTTTTTCTGTGTACTAAATTTATCCCTAAATGGCTCAAATTTTTCATAAATCAGATGTAATGTTCTAATGTACAATTTGACCTCAATCTAATACTCAATGTGTTTAGATCTTTAGAAAGAAATTTTTGAAGGTTTCTTTTAAAAAAAGAAAAAATGGCTGCTGAACCAAATGATCGATGAAGGTCATAAATTTTATTTGTCGACCAATTTTACAGGATGACCTCAAAATTTATTCATACTATAACGGAATAGAATGTCATCAATAAATATGACGTCTAATGAAGGACCTATGACATCATAAAAAACAAGGACAAATGTATCCAAGAGCAGCGTCCTAAAGGATTTCGGCTTAAAAAAATAATAATTAAAAAACACAACAACAACAACACAACAACTTCGATATTTGTCACGTGCCTTGATTAAGCCAATACGAGAACCCGTCATAAGTATTTTACAGTATTTACGAAATATGTGTATTTACGAAATAATATAATGTATTTACGAAATTACAATACATTAAATGGAATAATCTTTAAATAGTACGGTGAACTTTCAGAAACTTTAAAGCAAATGTCCGAATATATTTAAAAGTTCATGATAGACGCTCTCAAAGGGCAACCCTCATGCGAGAGATGTGTACAGTGTTTAGTATTTTAAGGAGTCGGATCGTGTATATTAAAAAGCGAGTCAGATATAAGGTTTTGTCTCAACAGAAGAAAGAACAACCATACACAACGCCGAGCGTTCTTAGAGCAGCGTTCGCTACACGGAGACGCGCTAAAAATCACAACTCGTTCCCATGGGAGTACTTTCTTATTTACCAAGTTTCAATTATTTTTTGGTGCAGTTTCAGAGATATAGAGGTCCAAAGTTTTTTTCCGTTTTTTCAACACGGCTGCCACACAACCTCCCTATGACGTCATAACATATCATTTAACATTCTACTGAGTAGTCACTCCATGGTGAAAAATTTCGTGTCAATCGACAAGCGTTGCAGAGAAAAACACAAAATTCGTGTGGCCAAAGCAAACAGACAGACAAGTGAAAATCACTTGAGAGTGCACTTGGCGAAACGGAACGGACTCGTAAAGGACATACCTCCCAGGCTGAATAGTTTAATATGGTATGACTGATAGATCGGATCTGATTCGGACCTTACAAAATTGAATCGGCTTGTCTTGTCACCTTAACCAACTCATCACCTCGTTTTGTCACAGTCATTCACAACTTTTAGAGATAGAACATGCTGTCCATAGTTTTTAGCCCATCTCTCGATGGTGAAGAATCAACTGAAAAATTAAATAATATCTCGTATCTCGATCAAGTTTCGGATCTTACAAAAATTGAATCAATTATTCATTTTCACAACAACCAAACTGTCACCACCAAGTTTCGTGTAAACATCCGTAACTTTTAGAGATATTGGTGCTCGATCGGTTTTGGCCCATCTCTCAATGGTGAAGAATTGCTTTTAAAATTCTCGATATCAGCATCTGAGATCAGATCTTACCCAAAAATTTAGCATTACGCCTTAGGCGTCAACTAAATACAAACAAAATTTTCAGAACGATTGTTGAGAACTGTGGCAAAAATCTGTGACAAACAAACAGAATAAACGCTACAGACCAATATACTTGTCAAAAAATATTCCGCAGTCAAAAGCAACACGGAACGAAATGTAATATACTGTCCTCAGGCGAGGGTTATATAAATGAATGAGTTTCAAAGTTCTTCATTAACTGATTAACAAACGCCAGTTGATCGTCATGGAACACCGTGATGGGGAATAGAGGATGGGGTACCTACGGTCTCACCATATTCTTATCACCTCAATGTCCCCATCCCTGGAAAAACACACACACACATATTACACACACACACACATATACCACACACAACACACACACACAACAACACCTGCAATTATTATCCGAATGTGTGTAACAGCAAACACTCTGAACCACCCTTCGCACCTCCCTCCCCCACCATTCCTCCTTTTCGGCCTTACCCTCCATCCTGCCCAAATATACAGTTTGATACATCCAGCTCGCTCGTCTCGCAAAAGTGAGTGTGACACACAGGCAGACCGACATGACACGCACGCACATAGACAAGACCATGCACACAGATAGACAGTGAACACACACGCACAAAAACAGTGACACGCATGCACAGACAGTGACACGTAAACAGATAGACAATGGCACGTAGAGCACATAGACTATGACACGTACACAGTAGAAGTGACATGCATGCAGATAGACAAGACTACGCACAAGAAAGACAGTGACACCGCACGCACATAGACAAAAGACACGCACACAGATAGACACTGCATGCACACAGATAGACAAAGACACGAAAACAGATAGACAGTGAACACACACATAGACAAAGACACGCACACAGATAGAACAGTGAATGCACAGATAGACAGTGACACACACGCACAAAAACAGTGACACGCACGCACAGACAGTGACACGTAAACAGATAGACAATGACACGTAGGCACATAGACAATGACACGTATACAGGTAGACAGTGACACGCACGCACATAGACAAACAACAACGCACACAGACAGACAGACATGCACACAGATAGACAAAGACATGTAAACAGATAGACAGTGACGCAGCACTGACAACACGCACAAGAGACAGACACGTAAACGATAGACAGTGACCACGCAAACAATGACAGTGACAAAAAAACGCACACAGATAGACAGTGACACGTACACAGATAGACAGTGACACGCACAGATACAGATGACACGCACGAATGACAGTGACACGCTGCACAAAAGACAGTGACACGCACGCACAATAGACAGTGACACTCACACAGATAGACAGTGACACGCACAAGATAGACAGTGACACGACACAGATAGACAGTGACACTCAAACACATTCCAAAGAAAGCATACATAGTCCATTAACAGGTGAAGGTGAAACGGGACGTTGAAGGTTGAACCGTTGATCTCAGGTAGAGAGGAAGGATCGCGTTCAGAGATTGGAGGACAAAGGATCTTGAAAGGAAAGTTAAAGAAACGACATTAAATGGCGTTGATGGGAGGACGTGTTCAACGGTTTAAACTCCTCAAGGTATTTATGTACAGGTAATTACAAACCACTGTACTTATACTGTTCCTGGTTTAGAGCTAAAGCTAGGTTAATATTCCAATCAAAAAAATAACTGTTTGTTCTATTAAACAATTACTCTTGTTATTCTATAATGTGTAGTGTGTGGGTGGTCATGGTGGTACATGGTGCAGTTACACAGTATGTATGTGGTGTGGTTCCACAGTGTGTATGTGGTGTGGTTCACCGGTGTGTATGTGGTGTGTTCCACGGTGTGTATGTGGTGTGGTCACACGGTGTGTATGTGTGTGTGGTGGGTTTGCCATGGTGTGTACATGGTGCAGTTACACAGTTGTTATGTGGTGTGGTTCCACAGTGTGTATGTGTGGTTCCACGGTGTGTATAGTGGTGTGGTTCCACGTGATGTGTATGTGGTGTGGTTCCAACGGTGATGTATGTGTGTGTGGTGGGTCCATGGTGTGTATGTGGTGTGGTTCCACAGTGTGTATGTGGTGTGGTTCCACGGTGTGTATGTGGTGTGTTCCACAATGTGTACGTGGTGTGGCTCCACATGTGTACGTGGTGTGGTGGGTCACATGGTGTGTATATGGTGATGTTACACAGTATAGTATGTGGTTAGTGGTTCACAGTTTGTATGTGGTGTGGTTCACAAATGTGTATGTGGTGTGGGGGTCCATGGTGTGTATGTGGTGTGGTTCATCAGTGTGTATGTGGTAGATGGTTCACAGGTGTGTAGTGGGTGTGGTTCACAATGTGTACGTGGTGTGGTGGTCACATGGTGTGTACATGGCAGTTACACAGTATAGTATGTGGTGGGTTACCACGTAGTGTATAAGGTTGTGGTTCACAGTGATGTACGGTGTGGTTCCACATGTGTATTGGTGTGGTTCCACAGTGTGTACGTGGTGTGGTTCCACAGTGTGTACGTGGGTGTGGTTCCACGGTGTGTACGTGGTGTGGTTACCGACGGTATGTATGTGGTGTGGTTCTGTGGTGTACATGTGGTGTGGTTCCACGTGTGTATGTGGTGTGGTTTCCACAGTGTGTACGTGGTGTGTTCCACAGTGTGTACGTGTTGTGGTTCCATGGTGTGTATGTGGTCTGGTTCCACAGTGTATAATGTGGTCTGGTTCACGGTGTATTATGTGGTGTGGTTCACAGTATGGTATATGTGGTGTGGTTCCACTGTGATAATGTGGTTGGTTTCACAGTGTGTAACATGGTGTGGTTCCACGGTGTGTACGTGGTGTGGTTCCACAGTGTGTACGTGGTGTGGGTTCACCGTGTGTATGTGGTCTGGTTCCACGTGTATATGGGTCTGGTTCCACAGTGTGTACGTGGTTTGGTTCCACAGTGTGTACTGGTGTGGTTCCACAGTGTGTACGTGGGTAGTTCAGGTGTGTATGTGTCTGGTTCCACGGTGTATATGTGGTGTGGTTCCACAGTGTGTATGTGGTGTGTTTCCACAGTGTTGTATGTGGTGTGGTTCACGGGTGTATGTGGTGTGGTTCCACGGTGTGTATGTGGTGTGGTTCCAGCGGTGTGTATTGTGGTGTGGTTCCACGTGTGTGAGTTCCACAGTGTGTATGTGGGTGGTTCACAGTTGTACGTGGTGTGATCAGGTGTGTATTGGTGTGGTTCAGGTAGTGTCATGTGGTGTGGTTCAACAGTGAACACATGGTGTGGTTCACAGTGTACACGAGGTGGGTCTCAGTGATACGTGGTGTGGTTCCACATGTACACGTGGTGTGGTTCAACAAGTGGTACACAATGGTGTGGTTCCACAGTAGGCACATGACAAGGTGGTTACAAAGTGTAACACATGGTATGAGTTCACACTAGTACACGAGGTGTGGTCTCACAATGTTAAGTGGTGTGGTTCACAGTGTACATGTGGGGTGGTTCCACAGTGTACAAATGGTGTGGTTCCACAGTGTAACAGAGGTGTGGTTCAACTCACAGTGTATATGTGGTGTGGTTCCACAGTGTACACTGTATGGTGGGTTCCACAGTGTACACATGGTTGTTCAAGTGTACACGAGTGTTTCACAGTGTAATATGTGTGTGGTTCCACAGTGTAACACATGGTGTGGTTTCCATCAGTGTACACGAGGTGGTTCACAGTGTATAGTGGGTGTTCCACATGTACACTTGGTGTGGTCCACAGTGTACACGAGGTGTGGAGTCTCACAGTGTATATGTGGTGTGGTTCACAGTGTACACATGGTGTGGTCTGTAGGTGTACACGTGGTTTGGTTCCATCTTTATTCTTCCATTTCTTTGTAAACTCCTCCTCGTCTCTCTAACTTCTCTTTGATTTCTTCTTCTTTCAAATACTTTATTCATTTACTAGCAAATATAACCCCTCGCTTCACTGACTGGGGTATTATGAGGGGGGGGGAGGAAGAAGGAGAGGGGAGAGAGAAGGAGAGGGGAGAGGAGGGAGAGATAAGTGAAGGGAGGGAGAGAGGGGAGGAAGGGTGGGGAGAGGAGGGGGAGCAAGAATAGGGGTGGGAGCTAGGAGGGAGATGGGAACAAGGAAGGGGGGAGGTGGGAAGAGCGAATCCTCACCAAACGTCACGATATACTTTGGGAGGGGGTTGGGAGCGAGGATGATGGGGAGAGATATGAGGAGAAGTGTGGAGTGGGGGGTGTAAGTTTGGGAGGAGGTAACCATGAGGGGAAGGGGTCTGAACTTGCTGTTTGGTAGGGGACTTGCGGAGAAGGGGGGGGGGGTTGGTTTGTGTAGTCCATGATTGAATGAAATGGTGTACGTTAAAAACAGCAGTTAATACAACACGCGGAGACCACCCAGAGATGTCCACGGGGGTAGAGAGGGGAAGAGGGTTTGGGAGGAGGTACGCATGAGGGGAGTGGGAGGAAAGGCAGCATGATGGGAAGGGAAGGCAGCACGAGGGGAGGGGATGGGAAGGCAGTGTGATGGAAAGGGAAGGGAAGTGAAGGCAGCGTGAGGGGAAGGGAAGGTGACATGAGGGGAGGGGAAAGGAAGGCAGTTGTGAGAGAAGGGAAGGGAAGGTCGATAAAATGTGTGCAAAAGCAACATATTCTTTTTAACCCAGGTTCTAAATAACACCGTGTGGGAGCATTTAAAACCTACACTATCTTCCTGGGAAAGGCCTGCCTGCCTGCATGCTTGCTCGCACATGCAGCGACCTTTGCACTCCTCTGTTCAGCTCACTTCGAATCTGATTTGTACATGCTACACAAGGGGAAGCCATTTATAAATTCAAACCTAAATGTCAGTTTTAACAGTCCCCTTAACAGAAGGGGAGGTTTGGCAGAGCAGAGGAAGAGTGAGGGATTGGAGAAAGAGAGGGGGTGGGAGAGAGCAAGAGGGGTGGGAGAGTGAGGAAGGGTAAAGGAAAGGGGGAGCGGTAGAGGAAAGGGGGGAGGGGAGGGCTCGGAGAGGGAAAGAAGCAGAATGGTGAGAGAGAGAGAGAGAGAGAGAAGGGAAGAGAGAGAGAGAGAGAGAGAGAGAGGAGAGAGAGAGAGACAGACAGACAGACAGACAGACAGACGAAGAACAGACAGACAGACAGGTGAGAGAGAGAGAGGCAAAGGAGAAAAGAGAGAGAGGGGTAGAAAAGAAAAGGGTGAGAGGTGGTGAGAAAGGAGAGGGGGGAGGGGGAGAGGAGGGTGATTCCGGCAGATGTGATGTCCAGTTTAACGTCCATTTGAGGGACGGCACACACATTGATGAATCACCCTGCCTGTAAAATACTGGGATGACAGTCGATGGGATAGCTGGGTCAGGATTTGAACCCAGGCTAGAGAAAGTGCCTTCAAGACTGCCATCCTTAGATAAAGTGTGCATACCTCCCAGCTATCCTGCCGTGGTGTGGCTATTCCTTTCTTTGTCACAACTGAAAACATTTTCACTCATTGTAATCATCGAATTTATTTTGCCTTCCTAACTCCGGAGATGCCCGCATGGAGAACTGCACTACAATATCACTATTGAAGCTTGAAGAGTGCTTGCCAAGTGATTTAACCACACAAGCAAGCGCTCCAATGATACGGTTGAAGAAACTTTTAAAAACAAAACGTTAAATTTTTTATATGTATCTATCTACGCTGAAGTGATGGATAATTTCATAAAAGATGATTGTACAAAAAGGGGAAACATGGTGTAAAATAAAATTACACATTTTCAGCAAGCGAACCACCACCCAAACAGAGGCGAGTGGGCCGTGAACTTTGTTCAAGTTGATTGAAAGATTCAGTGACAGTGTGAATATTGAAGGAGGAGGAGGAGAGGATATTGGGACCGTACTCTGTGCAGAGGGTTGGTGCTGCTTAAGCAGTCTCCTTGGCTATTGGGCACAATCCTGGATGGGTCGCCACTTCGACACAGGATAGCAGCATGCTGGCACTCATTTTGCAGACCTCGGAAGGATGACAGGCAGGAATATTGTAGAGTGCTCGCCAAGTGGCTGAACCAATCAAACAAACACTCCAACGAAATGGTTGATAAGGAACGGCTGGCTTGGCAAGCAATTAGCGATCGCCGATCGGTCGAATAAACACCATGCATCTGGATGGCCGTTGGTTCACAAAGAGCTCCTCAAAAGGCAGGGAAGCTACTTGTGAGCTAACGACCAACCTATATCTGGTGCACAACTGTGTCTACGGATGTCCTCCTGCAGGTCAGTTACCTTTTTCTAGAAGCTTGGTGGCAGGATTTATGAGACTGAGGATTCCTCACTCCTTGGGTGTCGTTTCCCTGGTCTCTGTATATGCTCTAACTGAGGTGAGTGATCTCACCAATGAGGATGCATTCTATGCTGTGCTCGAGTCTGTGGTTGATCAGTAACCCAGGCGAGATACTCTCCTCTCTATGGGGATTTCAATGCATGGACTGGCATGGATAGGGATGGTTATGATACGTGTGTTGGTCCACGTGGGTCTGGAACTGTGAACCAGAATAACATAAGTTCCTTGACTTTGCAAGAAGTCATGGACTTAGGGTGGCCGGTTCATGCTTTCAGCACACACAACTCATCACTGGACTTGGTATTCCAACGCTGGTGGTGTGGCAAAGGAGACTGACCATGTCCTCATTGGTGGTCACTGGAGGATGATCCAGAACTGCAGGGTCCACTGGAGTGCTCAGTTCCTCAATACTGCACCACCGGCTTGTTGTAGCAACTCTTAAGTTGCACCTTAGATCCAGGAGAATGGTACATCCCAGCCTAGGCTGGATTATGGCAAAGCTCAAGGATGAGAGGGTAGCTGAGGAGTTTGCGAGAGGCTGAGTGGTGATTTGGGGGGTCTGGGTGCTTTGGGGGATCCTGAAGAGTTGTGGAGTGCCTTCAACACCACTATACTTGATGTTGCCAGTCGATGTGTTGGAACTCACTGTCAGGCAAAGAAAAATTTTGTACCACAAGCGACACTGGATACCAGTGACCAGAGTCGTAGGGCCAGGCTTAATGGCAGAGCTGAGCTGTTCAGGGAGTTGGGGCATAAAACTGTACGTGCGCCGAGGGTGGACAAGGAGACCGATGTGCGAGGAAGCCGTGAAAGGGTAGAGCATCACCTGTGGTCAAGATATTCTCGTCCTGCCTTACAGAGGAATTCGCGCATTGCGTTCATCCAAGCCCATCCCTCGGTGTACTGCAGTGAGAGCAGAGGGTGGTGGGCTCTTGACAGAGGACTACCTGAAAGCAAGGACCTGCTAGGCCAGTTACTTTGAGCAGCTGTACCAGGCTGACCCACCAGCTGTTGAGTTGGACGTTAGGAGTGTTACTATCCCTATTGCTGACCCTCCAATCAACTGTGATCCACCTTTGTTTGTGGAAACACAGGCTGCGGTGAACCACTTGAAATGGGGTAAAGCTCCAGGGTTCTGTGGCATCCATGCTGAACTTCTCAAGGCTGGTGGAATTGCTGTACTCGTGTCATTGCATGCAGTTCTGTGCTCTGTTTGGAACACAGGCATCATCCCAACTGACTGGAAGAGGGGCCTTGTTGTCCATCTCTCGAAAGGGAAGAGTGATTTCAGGACTGCAACATCTGCCAAGGGGTGAAATTGCTCTCAGTGTCGGGCAAGGTCTTTGCTCGGATTATTCTTGATGGGTTCGCACCATCTGTTTGAGCACCAGTGCCCAGAAGAGTCAGGCTTTACACCAAAGAGGTCAATGACTGAATGTATCCTTGCTCTTGGGGTCCTCACCGAATGCAGATGAGTTTTGGCAGGGGTTACTCACAGCCGATGTGGATCTCCACAAAGCATTTGATTCAGTGAATCGGGATGCCCTTTGTCGGATTCTCAGTCTTCATGGGGGTGCCACCAAAACTGATCAATCTGATGTCTGGACTATACTCTGGTACTGAGAGTGCTGGGAGATATGGTGATACCATCTCTGACTTATTTCCAGTAGTTGCTGGAGTTCGTCAGGGGAGTGTACTGGCCAACACACTTTTCAGCACTTGTATGGACTGGATTCTGGGGAGGATGTCGTAGAGATGAAGCTGCAGTGCATCATTTGGGAATGTCAAGATCTCTGACCTTGATTCTGCAGATGATGCAGTCATATTTGTGCAGATACTGGATATCCCTATGAGGGTCCTCGAGGTGCTGAATGAGGAGTGGGAGATTTTGGGATTATGGGTTTGCTGGGTCAAAACTAAGATAAAAGCTTTAATTGACATCTTGGATGCTGCTATCTTGTCTGTGCCTGTTTGTGGTGAGGATGTTGAGGTCACAGAGAGATTCACTTACCGTGGCAGTGATATTCATGTCTCTGCATGTTGTAAGCCAGAGGTCAATAGATGTCTGGGTCAGTGTGGCCACTCCTTGGCTTTTTTCACAAGATCTTGGATATTCGTTGTTCACCTTGGCGTCTTGGTTTTCTTGGCATATAGGATTTCTATTATCATTGCTTTTCCGAAACCTTGTGAATTCTTGGCTTTTTTCATTGGCTCACCTTGACATTTATGAAAATGAGGAGTGGTCACACTGGTCTGGGTTGAGCCTGGGGAGTCATGGATTCACTGGATCATGGGGTGTGGCACTGTCGGTACCTGTGCAGAAGGATGAAAGTCTGAGTCTTTAAGTCCTTGGTGCTTCCAGTCATGCTCTACGGATGTGAGACTTGGACTCTGATCAAGGAACTGAGACAAAAACATAACTCCTTTTGGTTGCAGGTCTCTTCGGGGAATCCTTGACTATCGCTGGTTAGACTTTGTTTCCAATGAGCAGTTGCTGAGAGAGATTCAGATGAGATTTGTTACCTGCATGTCCGTGAGCGTCAGGTGAGGCTGTATGGATATGTGGCTTATTTTTCCTGATGCTGATCCTGCTCACCAGATTCTCTCAGCGAGGGAGCATAGTGAGTGGAGGAGGCCAACAGGCCAACCACATTCCTCGTGGTTGCAGCAGGTTTATCGGCATCTCAAGGAGATAGGGATGGGCCAGGAATCTGTCTGAGGGGTGGCCAGCCGGAAGCCCATGGAGCTTGACGTAGAGCATGACGGCAGAAAGTGGACGCAGCAACGCGCTGCTTTGGCACATGTTCCCATACCTGACCTGACCCCGAGATGCCTAAAACGTCAAGCGATGTCCGACTTGGACAAATTAACACTTTTTGGGGGGAGTCGGAACTCTTGTTTGAAGTGGACAAAAAAGTTTAAATTTTGAAATTTGGCTCAGATTAAGAGATTCTTGAGGTTATGGCATGTGCGGAAATTAAATAAAGCCACGAACGCTGGTGTCTCCAGGCATTTTAAGCATTGTAATGTGTCCAGTGATTTGTGGGTATGATGAACAAGCATTCAATAATATGAGGAAAGTGAAAAAACAAAAAACTTTATCGTTAAGAAATCATTGGGGCCTGTTCCAAGTGAAGGCATTGTTGAGCAGGCCAAAAAAAAATGGTGTATTAAGATCCCAGCGAGAGACAGCGAGGTGACCAAGGATGAACCTTGATAAAGGATAATTAAATGAGGCCGTTAATTATCTTCTAAAGGTTGTTTAAATTAACCCAAACACCCAATTTTCATTCATGCACTTCCTTGGAGTTTGTTTTGTTTGTTGTTGCACATTTCACAACAAAAACATGATTCATACAATCAGCAATCAAATTCAAAATAATGCAAAGAAATGAATTAAATCAAATAAGATATGAATAATTAATCAGTGTAAAATATGAGGAACCTCCATGAAAAGCTGAGCTTGTAAGCGGCAGAACGTAACAACAAGATGGAGGTGGAGAAAAAGTAAACACTCACAGAATGTCTTTCAGGTCATTGAAAACATGAAGGAAGCACATGATATGAGAACCTATGTGGTCCACAAAGAGAACCCTTTAGTTTAATGAACAGATTCGTTTATCACTCTTCGGTACCACCTGTACAATCCAGTAACAATAGGATATTGAAAATGTTCACATCTACATTTGAAAGGTAACACCTGAGCTTTTGCTTGAAACGATTGATTGAGGGGGTTCAGTTAGTTCAGCATTTAAGCTGCTCCAGAGTTTTGGTCCAGTGAGCATACCCTCGTCAGAGGAGAGGACATTGCATTTGAGTCCGTTTGTCAGACAGACAGACAGACACACAGCCAGACACATAGACAGATAGACAGAAAATGTGTTTGTTTGTTTTCTTTGTGTACAAATAACTTGAGTATGGTTTTTCTCTGTAATCACTTGTCGGATTGACACAAATTTTTCGCCAATGGAGCGACTACTCATGGAGGATGTTTTAATGTTAATTATGATGTCATAGGTCACGTGGTGTGGCAGCCATGTTGGAAAAAAGGAAAAACTTTGGACCTCTGTATCTCCGAAACTGCACCGAGGTAAAAATATAAACTTGGCACGTGGCAAGTACTCCTCATCGATACTATAAGAGAGCTGTTTGTGTGTGTGTGTGTGTGTGTGTGTGTGTGTGTGTGTGTGTGTGTGTGTCACCATTTTTGTCATAGATGGCTGAACGGATCTTCGTCAAACTTTCAGAGGTCATTAGGGTACGTCAAACACAAATAACTTTGTGCCAGTGGGTTGCTAAGCAACCACGAGCACCAATTGGTACTGCCAATCCAGCAGGGTTACACTACTTGGCGTGATAACTTACCTGTGGAAGGCCGCACCAAGGGGGGTCTCGTGCCCTCAATGCGTACTTGCATTAACTTACCTGATCATGTGCAGCCGAGTGGAGCTGCCAAGTACTCACCGGCCAACAAGAGCCGATCGGTGGGGTAAAACATCCTCGTTAGCTTTGTGCGGACTACGCTGGACCAATGAAAGAAAAGACGTGACAAACTGCGTACACTTATAACAAGCACGTTTATTTATAATTTAGGCAAGGAAAGGGCATGTGGCACAATAATCAAAGCATTTATTACAAAAGCAATATGTACAGCAGGGGAAAGCAAGGATTGATGAGGGTGCGCAAAAGAAATGCAGTTATATACAAAGAGAAGACACAGGGCAGAAGCTAACCGAAACTAAACTTCTACAATCTTACAATCCTAACAAACAGCCCAGAGGAAACAATTATTAACCCATCCCCTTTGCAGCAGAAGATGGGGTTTTGAATCACTTTTGTGTGTCTGTCTGTCTGTCTGTCTGTCGGGCCATAACTTTTTACCATTTGAGCTTTTGTCATCAAATTTTCAACAAAGCTTTATTATGAGAATATGGAGAAGATAAATTAATCATTTTGTTGAAATAGTTTTCATTATTGTTTATATAGTATTATTATTATTATTATTCAATGCTTTTTTGGCCTATTTTTTTTACTCTATTATTTTTAACATTTTTTTTTTTCTCCGCAACCACTTGTCCGATTGACACAACATTTTCAGAGTAGGAGCGACACCCCGTGCAGAATATTTTAATTATAATTGACATCATTGGTCACGTGATATGGCAGCCATCTTGGATTAAACTTAAAAAATGAAAGAATTCTATTTCTGAAACAACAGCCTTATTTAATTATATCCTTCATCAGGCGATCCTTGGCCACCTCGCTCTCTGAGGTCTTAAGGTGTTTCCTGGGTAACCTCACTGGGGTCTGAAGCCGCCATGTTTTTTGGCCTGCTCAACCACGCCTTGACTTGGAACAGGCCGCAACGATTTCTTCACGATAAAGTATTTTTTTCACTTTCCTCACTCATATTATTGAATGCCTGTTCATCATAGCTACAAATCGCTGGGTACATTGCAATGTTTATGAACACCCGGAGACGTCAGCATTCATGGCTTTATTTCATTTTTGCACAGGCCATAACCTTGAGAATCTCTTAAACAAAGCCAAATTACATAATTTAAGCTCCAGAATTAAACTTAGCAGCAGTTCCGACTTCTAGAAATGTTCATTTGTCCAATTCAGACAAATTTGATACTTTGGGCATCTCCGGGAGGGTGTGTGTTTAATATGACAGTTCAGTGATTGCTAATCGCGTGCCAAGCGAGCCGTTCCTTATCAACGATTTTGTTGGAGTGTTTAAGCCACTGGACGAGCGCTCGACAATATTAGCACTATCACGGAATGCTGTATATTGATCGACTTGAACAATGTTCAGGAGGCACTCACCTGCATTGGCCCCGTGTTGTTCTGCGGTGTGTTGGGCGATGACTGGCTCGCTGAAAATGTGCAATTTCCCCTTTTTGTATGATATTCTTTCATTATACGACCCGTCACTTCGGCAGAGATAAATACAAGAAAAAATAAACATTTCATTAATATCATGGCAGGATAGCTGAGAGGTATGCATGCTCTATATAAACTGTGTCACCTGGGTTAGAATCCTGACCCAGCTGTAAACTCTCACCCCGGTGCTTTACAGGCAGGTGATTCATCAATGTGTGTGCCATTAAATTGGATGTCACATCTGCCGGAATCCTCCACCTTTCCTCCCCTCTCCCCCTATCCCCTCACCCACCCTTCCAATATCTCTTCCACTCTCCCTTCTCTTGTTTACCCTGTGTGACCCACCCCATCCCTCTCCCTTCCACAGATCTCCTCATGGCTCTGTTCCACACTGTTTTTTCCTTCCCTCCCCCCCCCCCCCCCCCCGCCCTCGTCTCCTGCAACCCTTGTTATACGTTCTGTGTGTTCGCTCTCATACAAGCCTCGACAGTGTATACAAAAAAAACAACAACACATTTAATTCAAGTTGCCTTTTACACAGTAACTACAATACTTAGCATTTCCAATTATATAGGATTCACTAATCTGTAACACTCCACACATATCTGGACGGTGGTTATCTCCGCACATATGCTGATGGTGATTATGTCTGGACGGACCCTCCTCTCACAATACCTTACCTTCCTCTCCCCTGCCTTCCCCTCATGCTGCCATCCCTTCCCCCACTCCCTCCTCGCTCCCCCCTCCTTCATCACTCCCCCACCCCTCCTCACTCCACCCTCCTTCCTCACTGTTGCACTCCTCCTTGCTCATACCTCCCCTCACCCCATCTTAATATATCCCTATCAGCGAAGTGACGGGTTGTATTTGCAAGCAGGAAATAAAGGATGCAAGGATGACGTCATCGGTGAAGTGGTAGACCAGCCATAAATGTTTTAATTTAAATCCTTGTTTACCATTGAGATTCAGTGTGTATGTCGAGGATGTAACATTTTTACTAATTGAGCTTTTGTCATCAAATCTTCAACAAACCTTTATTATTAGATTGTGGAGAACACTAATAAATAAAATGTACAATTTTTTTTTTTAACTTTCGTTTTCGTCGTTTAGTTTCAGTACAAAGCGGACGCAGACGGGCTTTGCATTTTGAGATGCTTTCTAGTTGTGATCTTGTTTTGAACATTAATAAATGCTTTTTAAAGTTTTATTGCTGTTGGCAAATCAATGCAGGAAGAAGCTTGAAGAGGGTCCAATTTCAAGATGTGTATATCTAAGAAAATGATTTTCCCAATGTTAAATCCACCTCCTTCTGTGTTATCAACATGTATTTCATACCTCTGAAGTTTATCATAAACACGACAATCTTGAAAATCTTGAAATGAAGAAATTAAATGAGGGTTTGTTCTCATATAAGGCTTCTTTCATTGCTTTCCTTTGTCAAATATAATTTTACTCTCACTTAGAATTTAATGGTATTAAATTCCCTCAGGTTCTTGAAAATTAAAGTTTCAACAGCCAAACAAAATTTTGGCTGTTGAAACTTATTTTCTCTTTTCCGTTATCTATCTCTCTAAGGAGAAGTGAATTATTGCAGAAATTTTACTGTAAGGCTCACTTGGTTGCGCTTGGATGGGTTTGAGGGTTGTGGAGTAGCGGCTGAAACATAAATCCTATCCAGGTTCTTCCTGATGACTCCATCTTTGCTCTTTACTTCTTCAGGTTCCTTCTTGGTCTTCCATTTGATTTCGCAATTGCTTCAGATACCAATTTTGGTTCTGGCTCTTCACTGTAAACCTAAAATTTCTTATTTCTGTATGATCTTTAAATGTCGCATCAGTGTTTTCAATCACAAACCTAGCTGTATCTTCTGAGTTTTGTTTGTGTTTGCATGGTTGAAGATGTCTATTATAACTATGTTTTAACAGGTCTTTTGAGCATACATCACAATGTTGTTTTTCTTGCTCTACTGGTTGGATTATTTTGAAATATATTGAGTGTGTTTGCACGATTGTGTTTGTTGCAATATTTGTAATCCTTATTACAAGCATCGTAATGATTTATATTCCCCATATTTATATAACAAAAAATATGGTTTTTCTAGGAGGTACTTGTATATACCTTTATGTTTAAAATCAAATTTTCTTAATGAAATCCCTTGCTAATTTATGTCGACTTTTATGTTTAAGATAAAATTTTCTTAATGAAATCCCTTGCTGATTTATGTATACTTTTGTGTTGAAAATAAAATTTTATTGGTGAAATCCCTTGCTGATTTATGTAGACTTTTGTGTTTAAGATAGAATTTTCTTAATGAAATCCCTTGCTGATTTATGTAGACTTTTATGTTTAAGATAAAATTTTCTTTATGAAATCCCTTGCTGATTTATGTTTACTTTTGTGTTTAAAATAAAATTTTCTTGGTGAAATCCCTTGCTGATTTATAAATACTTTTGTGTTTAAAATAAAATCTTCAAAGTGAAATCTCTTACTGATTTATAGATACTTTAGCACTTAAAATAAAATTTTCTTGGAATTTCAAAATTGATTCAGAAAGGCTACCAATGAAAATTTGTTGGGTTTGTAATTTATTAAATTGTCTTGTTTCTGAAAACTCTCATCACCATCGAGAATGTTGATAAATAATATGTTGGGGTTTGGTTCTTGGGCTGAATATCTTTGTTGAGTGGAGATAAAATGATAAATCTCAGTGAAGCGTTCTGCTCTGAGCTCCTCCTGAACCACATATCATTTTAAAATTGTCTTAAATTATTTTTCCATTGTTTTGTTGACATCCATTAAATGTTTTTTTATACCTTTCAGTCTGTGTGCTCTATTTACACTTGTATTGGTTATTTCTTTGATATCATTATGTTTCCATTTAAATACCAAGGTTGTGATTTTCTCCACTCTTTGGCTTGGTTTTTTTCTTGGCTCTACACTCTTCCAGGGTTTTCAGGTCATTTATATGAGTAATTTTACTTTAAAAGATTTTTAAAGGGATTACATATCTACAGCATAGAGAGGATAGTAATTTGATGAAGTGGGGCAGAGTAAAAAAAAATTTTTTTCTGCATACATAGTTGAGGCTCATGAAACAGCTATGTCCTAGAACCAATTTAATGTGGAGGAGAAGCTGGCACATGAGAGGAAGAGGTGGGAGGAGATCTCTGGTTCCCGTTCTCCGAGATCTTCCTCGTTTCCCGTTCTCCGAATCTCCGTGTCCCGTTCCTGCCTGAATCTCCCGTCCCGTTCCTCGAATCTCCCGTTCCCGTTCCTCCGAATTCCCGTCCCGTTCCTCCGAATCTCCCGTCCGTTCCTCCGAATCTCCCGTCCCGTTCCCCGAATCTCCCGTCCCGTTCCCCGAATCTCCGTCCGTTCCCCCGAATCTCCGTCCCGTTCCCCGAAATCTCCCGTCCGTTCCCCGAATCTCCCGTCCCGTTTCCCAGAATCTCCCGTTCCCGTTCCCCCGATCTCCGTCCCGTTCCCTCCGAATCTCCCGTCCCGTTCCCCCGAATCTCCGTCCGTCCCCGAATCTCCCGTCCCGTTCCCCCGATCTCCGTCCTTCCCCCGCAATCTCCCGTCCCGTTTCCCCGAATCTCCGCGTCCGTTTCCCCGAATCTCCCGTCCCGTTCCCCGAATCTCCCGTCCCGTTCCCCCGAATCTCCCGTTCCCGTTCCCCCCGAATCTCCCGTCCCGTTCCCGCCGAAATCTCCCGTCCCGTTCCCAGAATCTCCCGTCCCGTTCCTCAGAATCTTCCGTCCCGTTCCTCAGAATCTCCCGTCCCGTTCCTCCAGAATCTCCCGGTCCCGTTCCTCAGAATCTCCCGTCCCGTCCTCAGAAATCTCCCGTTCCCGTTCCTCAGAATCTCCCGTCCCGTTCCTCCGAATCTCCCGTCCCGTTCCTCCGAATCTCCCGTCCCGTTCCTCCGAATATCCCGTCTTGTTCCACTGAATATCCCGTCTTGTTCCTCTGAATATCCCGTCCTGTTCCCCCGAATATCCCGTCCTGTTCTGTTGAATCTCCTGTCCTTGTGCTATGGCAAAACATCCGCATGTTCTACTGTCAAGTTTTCAGCACCTATACCCAGAAGCCCTCTTCAACACATTCTGATACCTTCAACACCTGCCCGACTCAAAATCTCCTCTCCGTGTACCGTAATGAAACATCAATGCTCTCTGCCACCTCAATGTGTCTCCCACCTCTACACCTACACCTGGAAAGGAAAACATTCCATCAATTTTCCCCCAAAAAAGGAACTCTGGAGGCACACTCAAGAGAGATTGATCAGACCTTCATTATGCTCTGCAATTAAAGTAGTCATAACCATGGGAATTGGGCTGGCAGGATGGCCTAAAGGTGCTCACACTTGCCTCTAAGCTGTCTAGCCTGTGTGTGAATCCCGACCCTGCTATAAACGTTTGAATCCATTTGGGTTTGAATTCCTCCCCAATCATCCCTGTGTTTCACAGGCAGGTAATTAATTAATGTGTGTGCCATCCCTCGGATGGATGTTAAACTGGGCATCCTGTCTGTTGGCATTAGTCTGTGGATGTTAAAGATGCCACGGTGTCCTTCACGATGAGGAGGCAAGTTATCGCCGGCACATTAGCTGAATTCCAGCACCCCAGCCAAATTCCAATTTCCTGCCCTAACCAGCAGGGGGCACTGCAGTGCATCAGCAGCAGAGCCACACTCCCAACAGTGATGCAAATGAGTAGCCAGAGGCTTCACATGAAATGAAACGAATGAACGTGCAAATTCAAAATTTCATGACAAAAACCTTTTCATGGATTAATTCCTGTCTTTCATTTTAATCTTCCAAGATAGTGTGATCTATTTATGATGGACGCAAATGGAGGAATTTTTGACCCATGAGTACATCATAGATCAGGTCAGGTCAGGACAGGTATGGGAGCATGCGCCGGAGCAGAGCGTCGCTGCGTCCACTTTCTGCCAGTACTCTAAGGGCCTCCGTCTGGCCATCCCCCAGGCAGATGACTGGCCCATCCCCATCTCCTTGAGATGCTGATCAACCTGCTGCCACCACGAGGCACATGGTCGGCCCATTGGTCTCCTCCACTTAAGAGACTCCCTTGCTGAGAGAATCTGGTGAGCAGGTCAACGTCAGGAAAACGAGCCACATGTCCATACAGCCGGAGCTGACGCTCACGGACTATGCAGGTAACAAATCTTTGAGTCTCTCTCAGCAACCGCTCGTTGGACACAAAGTCCGACCAGCGATAACCAAGGATTCTCCGAAGAGATCTGGTACTGAAGGAATTAATTTCCATCTCATCCCTTCTCCAGAGTCAAAGTCTCACATCTGTGGAGCAAAACAGGAAGCACCAAGGACATGACTCAGACTTTCATCCTCCTACACAGGTAGGGTCAGCGCCACGCCCCATGATCCAGTGAATCTGTGACTCCCCAGGCCCGACCCAGACATGTATTGACCTCTGGCTCACAGCCGGCAGAGACATGAATATCACTGCCAAGGTAAGTGAATCTCTCCGTGACCTCAACATCCTCGCTACAACCAGGTACAGACAAGATAGCAGCATCCAAGATGTCATTGAAAGCCTGGATCTTAGTTTTGACCCAGAGGAAACCCGTAATCCGAGCGGCTCCGACTCCTCATTCAGCACCTTGAGGCCCCCACAAGGATATCCAGAGTCTCCGCAAAAATGACTGCATCATCTGCGAAATCAAGGGCAGAGATCTTGACATTCCAAACGATGCACCACAGCTTGATCTCTCTGACATCCTCCCCAGAATCCAGTCCTTAAAAGCATTGAAAAGTGTGTGGGCAGTCCACACACCCCTGACGAACTCCAGTAACAACTGAAATAGTCTGACATGGTACCACCACATCTCACAGCACTCTCAGTACTAAAGTATAGTTCAGACTCAGATTGATCAGTTTTGTGCTACCCCCACAAAGACCAAGAATCCTCCAGAGGGCATCCCGATTCACTGAATCA
>CM068962.1:5057123-5074167 GCA_035128595.1 Eptatretus atami
TTTTTTTTCTGCAAATGGGTAAGAGTTGTTGTGCCCCTGGATGTACTCAGCGATATACTAAAGGCTCTGGAGGGCAGTTTTACCGCTTTCCCGCCGAAATCTTTGGATATCGGTTCTGAGAAGAGAAAAATGGCGACCTGGCGAACCTGAATGGTTGTGTAGCCTTCATTTGTCTCCGGTAATGTAACTATTTCTGATACGTTATTTCAGTAGTTGGTATTAAATAGCTGTGTGGTTACAAAATATTGTCTGATTTGTATCATTAAAATGCATTATATCCTTGTTGTTTTTGACAGAACGAGATAGACAGCTGTTAGAAAGGCGATCTAGCCTAACGCGCACGTTCTGAGTTGTTTCACTACATAAGTCACAATCGATATGTATAAGGCTGTTTCACAATGAGGGTACAGTTTGTCTCACAACACTAAAAATTCAAACTCAATATTTTTATATTTTTATTTCTCCAAATCCAACATTGTTAATTACATACTTAAAATCCAATTTTTTGGAGCATCTGAATGAATATTTCTTATTAAAAATAATACCCCAAGGATGTTAGGAGAGTATTTTTTTAAACTACAACAGTCATTAATACAATTCAACTATAACACAAATAAAACAACACTATCAAACTTCAGTGGTTTCAATATGTTTTACTGATAATGGATATTCATGACCATGTCAACCTTACAAAACATCAAATATATAGCCAGCAAGTAGTTTCCTTATAACTCGTGGCAGTTTAGGCGTTTCCAAGAGGACACATTTTGACGGACACACGTAAGGCAATCAGTGCAGGCATTTGCAATAGAAGGTTATTGGTTACACTCAAACTTTGTAGCATAATATCAGTGCAGGTATATACACACAATACTAGTAAAAGACCCTTTATTTATATAAAAAAAATTCTTCCACAATATGCATTTCCGGAGAGGACATTTTTTGACGGACGAACGGTGGGACATATTTATTGAGGGTGAAATAATATTCATAGTCTGAAATGAATAATATGTTGTGGACAAAGTACAGAAGAGGTATTAAATTGATGCAACAACAATAAAAGTCCCAATTTCTGCTTGTATTTGTTAACCTCCGCCATCGAAGATCGGAGGTTACTGTTTTCACCCTTTTCTGTTTTTTGTTTGTTTGTTTGTTTGTGAACAGTATTACGGAAAAAACTCCTCGACGGATTTCGACGAAACTTGGTGGGGGGATTAGGTATGGTCCAAGGATCATGCCATTAGATTTTGGACTTGGTCCAAAATCCAATATGGCCGCTATGGCGGCCATTTAGAAAAAATTTGAATATTTTTTTTTTGCATTTCTACATGTTTTAAGTGATTTCCACCCCCCCCCCCAAAAAAAATTGTTGAAGAAAAAATTTTTTCAACTTTTTTTCAACAAAATTTCGATTTTTTTTTTTGCATTTCTACATGTTATAAGTGATTTCCAACAAAATCTTGAAATTGAGCTTCACTGAAATTAACGTGGCAGCAGTCAGGTTAAAAAAACGTGACGCTGGTTGCTGAACAAACAAGCAACAACCAATACAATAATAATAGTGAAATGAAAGAAACGGCTTACCTTTACCTCACGATAATACAGTTCTTGTCAGCTTTCGTCGAGATTATGTCACTAACAAACCCGGCGACATAATATGAGTAAGCGTCCATACTCGTGAAGGCTTTCAGGCTGGCTTGAGTGTAAGGACTCGGCGTTTCAACAAGGTGAACATAGAGATCTCAGGGAAAACGATTTGAGGCCAAAATTCCTTTCTGTTGTCCATTATCCTTTGAAATGATATAAGAATCTTCACTAAGACCGCACAGCTTCAGTTTTTCGCGGTACCTCTTGTTAAGAAATGTCATCTAATCCATGAAATAGCCCAGAAGTTCGCGTGACACGAGCGTGGTAGCCATGATTTTTTTACCACTCAATATGGCGGAGCCTTACCTTCCGCTGTGACGTCACTCGCTTAGTGCAGATGGTCAATACACCATCAATGGGGTTTGTCGCTCTAAGTTTCATTTAACACGTCAGGTATGAAGGAAGTTATTAACTTTGAGTCACCAAACACCTGAATCTGGATCGCAAGGCTTCCATCTCACTCCACGTCGAACAAAGGCCGAAAAATCGATTTTCCCATTTTAAACAAGGACAAATGTATCCAAGAGCCGCGTCCTAAAGGCAATAACAACAATAACAACAATAACACAATAACAAACATACAAACAACAACAACACAACAACAACAACTTCCGATATTTTCGTCACGTGCCTTAATGGAGCCAATAGCGAGACCCGTCATGGAGGCTCCTGTTCCTGACGAGAAAATCGTGTACTTCGAAATTACAACACATTAAATTGGGATAACTTTTAAATAGTAACGTGAACTTTTCGAAACTTTAAAGCAAATCCGAATATATTTAAAAGTTATGATAGACGCTCTCAAAAGGCACCCTCAATGTGAGGATGTGTACAGGTGTTTAGTATTTAAGGAGATCCGGATCGTTGTATATAAAAGAGCCGAGTCCTAGAGATTTTGTCAGAAGAAGTAGAGCTCTCTGCTCTCTTAGAGCCACGTTCGCTCCGCGAGGCGAGACCGGCTAAATAATCCTCATAATTCCTTAATATTAAACCCGAGTACAAGGATTTACACATCATTTTAATGTTGTTTTTTCTCTCAAGTCCTTTTCAATAAATACCAAGCACAACTTATATTGATTTCTGTAGAAAAAATTACTTCAACACACCGACAAATAAGCTTATAAGACGCTCGCCAAGCGGCTTAAGCACAAGCAAGCACTCCGTCGAGACCTGTCCATAGGAACGTCTGCTTGACAACGCTAAGGCAGCTGCTTGGTAACTGAACATACCCCGGGATTACGGGTTTTCGAAACCTTTTATAAAAATTAAAAAAAAACCTCAATAAACGTGGAGAAGGGGAACGACGGCGGAGCTCGGCGATTACGTCGAGAACCACCCTCAAAGTATTACGGCTACAGACGCTGAGAGCAAGCTCAAAGGGGTAACAAGTCAAGCAAGAGAAAAAGCGATTAAATGCCCCCAAAAGATTAACAACATCAACAATATCTCGGTGAAGGAAAAAAAATGATGTTTTTGTCCTCCATCTTGTCTGGCGGAATGGGGAGATGGTGTTGTCTTGTTCCGTTCTGAATCTGGACGAGTGAGATGTACAAAGAGTGTGTGCGTGTGGTGTGTAAACTTGAGTGGTGCTGCGAGAGAAGGCCCTTCCGTGCACCAAAAAAGGCGATTTCGTGGAGAATTCGTGAAGGACAGCTCTTCTTTCCACTCAGTAACACACATGGCGTTTATCCTATTTATAAACGAGGTCAGGCCTTCAGCTCAGTTTTATCATCAAATTAACTCATTAATCCCGTATGCAATGCGTTGACACATTTATTATATATATTTTTTTTGGTACGTGGCGTATCTAATCCTGAACAAAGACTTCCTGACGGTTTTACGACACTTCGCCTCTTTCGGCAGTCTTGCCTTTTGCGGCCGTCCGACGAGCCACAATGGCGGCGCCCATTGAAGACCAAGATGAGGTGGAGGATGGAAGACTTCTACTCGCTGCTAAACGTCCCGTAGGGAGGTGCGGACACTTTGCCCGAGATAAGACACGCTCAGACAGATTGTTCGGACTTCCTCAGTCCAATGAGAGCCCACGAGCGTTCTTGTCTCCAGGCAACGTCAACCATGAGGCTTATCCGTGACCTAAACGATTATTTATTGTCCCACCTTACCTCTGTACCGCCCGGCGCGCACGTATTATCCTGGTTTCGTATGTATTTATCGACGAGGGCCGGTTTGGGATCATCAATTGTTCAGAGAGATAAAGTATAACGAAACGATACGTGCACGAAGTACTCTTACTCTGCAATTTTACAACGAACCGACAGCAGCACATTGAATTGTCGGGCGATCCGTTTCGTGCTGACCGTCACACCTCTTCAGGCCCAAGATTCAAGCCCCAGCCGATGACTTGCCTTGTGTGCCCTTCGTGTCCATCTCGTGGTTACCTGCCAATGAGGTAGCAATTAATTAAGCAAACTCATCGGAATGGATAGTCTGCTCAATGAAGGTTGCATTTTTTTTTTTTTTAATGTTTCCGGGTTGTCAGTCTGTCCGTCCGTCTGTCCGTCCGTCCGGATTTTCGTTTACGCGATAACTCAAGAAGCAAATTGTAGAATTTCATCAAACTTGGTAAAAAGGTAAAGAAGACGGGGAAATTAAGTGATTAGATTTTGGGCCAGATGTGGTAAAGGTCAAGGGTCAAAGTCAGGTCAAGGTCAAACTCTGAAAATTTTACCGTTTTACACCCAACTCAAGAAATATTGGACAGAATTTCAACTAAACTGGGTGCAAAGGTAAAGTTAGACAGGTCAATTAAGTGATTAGGTTTTGGGCCAGATATGATAAAGGTCAGGGTCAAATATGTCGATACTCGAAGTGTTTGTGCGGAGAGCGGAGGCATACCCATCGACTGCGCGCAGTCGAATTACTCTAGTTATACTTCTGATACATATTCGAGCTCATGGAAGAGTGCCATGATGGAGGGTAAAAGGCATCAGTGGGGCAATGGTTGCGCACAAGAAAGGGATGAACGAATGGGAAAAAGATTGTGGTTGGGGGGGTGGGGATGATATGATATATGGTGGTTGCCAGAAGCTCTGGAGGAAGAAGTGGCTTTGGGAGGTGATTCACATATGGGAGAAAAGGGGACAAAAGATTTGAGGTGAACGGTAAGCCTGGATTTTGGGGGTTTAACTAGGAGGAGGTTAATGGAGGAATGCTTGTATCTTGGAGGAGCTGGCGAGGGTCGGAGGCCTGGGAGTGCAGAGGGAGCTCGACTGGAGAGGCGGTTAAAAACCACGTACGTTTTGCTAAACCTGGAATCGTAATAAACTCGAACGCTGCACGTACACGTTGCTATCGAGATGGTTAAGGGGTGCATTGTCGCCTTGTCGGTAGAAGGGATAAATATATCTGATTAACACAAACCACGGACTGCAACCCCCCCGCCCCCGTCACACACTGATTTGTATAACCATGTGTCTGAATAATCAAAACTACAAACTAGAGTGTGTGCGTGCAAACCCGTCGTGATACGATGGCTCGATCACCTGCCCTCTCAACACACTGTCGTCACGCACACCTTGACTTTCATTAAATTTGCATTTCTCAAATCGTAAAGTGATTAAAAACAATGGATTTAATAAACTCAAAACACGATACGAGTAAATACTTCGAGTGTTGGCTCTTCATCGGAAGCAAAAAGGTTAACGCTCGGAACATAGCTGCACCTTGTTTACGTGTGGTGTTACCTGTAGTTAACAAAGTGGGATTGTTTATCTCGATAGCAGCCTCATAGAGACTCGTATTCAGTAATATAAAGCGATTATTCAGATACACCACCAACCTACGAAAACACAACCATTTAAACATACCATGTTCTAATCATGTTTATTGTATCTTGATTCTTATGGCTTATTCACCAAAGTGTTCCTTTCTTTACATTGAGCTCTTTAAATGCTCCAGAAGCAGTGAATGTAGAGGTCACATGACTGTCACAACATCTTATGAAATCATCCATTGCCATTGGTCATGAAAACCGCTTCACATTTGCTCTTATTCAACCCAGGCCACGCCGGAGGAGCTGAAAGCCGCTTACCGGCGCCTGTGCATGGTCTACCACCCGGAACAAGCACGCGTCTGCGGAGGACAAGCGCACGCGATGCCATGTTCCACGCGTCTGCACCGTGCTTACGAAGGTAGGACAATCGTGACCGGCCGATACACTCGGGCATTTGCTTCGAGCGTCCCGACGCGAAGCAACTGAAACGTTTTTGATCCGTGCCCGTTTTGATGCCTTTACCCCCTACCTAGTTCTGAGTGATCCTCAGACGAGAGCAATCTATGATATTTACGGTAAACTGGTCTGGACATGGAGGGTTGGGAGGTACAGTACACCACACATTTTCAATGCTACTCCCAACCATCTCTCATAGGCACGTTATCTCCATCTTTTACATTTCGTGAAGCGAAACTTTATTTTCACTGAGAACCACGACATGTGATCATTTATACATGTTTCACTTCATATTGTGTCTGAATATAAATGTCCCATTTAGTATTATATCAACCCAGTACATTCCATGGAGGCAGCCACAGCTTGCTTGTGGTGGCTGTGGTGGCCCTAACGTGTGCTGCATCCACAATAAAGAAGAGTGTGTGTGTGTGTGTGTGTGTTCACCCGCGTGTGTGCACACAAGGTGGTGAAGCGTACCGCACACAAGCTGAGGTGCAGGATGAATTTGAACAGCTGAAGAAGGAACGAGAAGACCGTCGTTGCAGCAACGGACAAACCCGAAAGTAGATGCAGTCTTGATCAACTTCCCATGTTGAACTAATTTACGAACTCGACTTGTGCTGCAAAGCATATTGTTTGATGTTATTAACTAAATAAATAAATAAAGTGTTTGTGAAACTCATTTGTCGTTTTAGGGAACAGTGTTGCTGGGCTCGACCTACGATTGTGTTGACCTTATGATGATGAAGATGGTGAATATACCGAACGACACAGATGGAAGTCACCGCATGGCGATTGCACAGAGTATAGAGGTAACGGCTTGGCGATTGCACAGAGTATAGGAGGTAACGGCATGGAGATTACCCAGAGTATAAAGGTAACAGCATGGAGATTACCCAGAGTATAAAGGTAACGGCATGGAGATTACCCAGAGTATAAAGGTAACGGAATGGAGATTTACCCAGATAAAAGGTAACAGCATGACAATTACCCAGATTGTAGAGGTACGGCATGGAGATACTCACAGTATTGAGGTAAACGGCATGGAGATTACTCAAGTATAAAGGTAACGGGCAAGGCAGTTACCAGAATATAAAGGTAGCGGAATGGCAATACCCAGATTACAGAGGTCAAGCATGGCATGTTACACAGAATATAGAGGTCATGCATGGCAGTTACCCAGAGTGTAGTGTACATACTCATCTGTCACTTTCTTGCACATCCTTTATCCAGGCACCTTTAAGTTGGAGAGACACGGTGTCCTCGCGGGATCCCTTTCTAGCAGGAACGGGACCGGTGGTGGTTCTGACTCTTGTTCTTCGCCGCCTTTATCCTCATGGGGCTGGGCAGAGGTAAGTGGTGGATATGACAAATATAAGGAGTTTGTTCATGTGCTAGGAATTGTTGGAGTACGAGTTGGTTCTTTGTTCTTCAGGCAGATTTGGAATTGGTGCGTAACTGGGCCAACTGTGGGCTTAAAGGTCATCAGAACTTGTCCGGCACGCAGGTTTGAGATAGCACGACACAATATGCCTCAAAGTGGTTAAAAAAACAAATTACAGTTTCGCACTATTAATGCAACACCACAACCCACACCTTCAAACACCTTCCATAACCCCAAAGGCCCTCTACAAGATTGATTCTGTTTTACTAGCACTCCTTCCTTATCTCCAGCTGTGGTCATGTGGGGGGCGATTCTGGCTCGGAGAGGGGAATACGCCCGAATCACGTGCCGTTATGGCCGCCGTTTGCACCTACACACCACTGGCTGCACGTGGAATGGGGCTAAATCTTCTGCCATAATGCTTCATAATAGAGACACGGAAAGCGCTCACCTGGCGCTCACTTTGCAGGTAAATCGTGTGTGGATGTGTTGTGTGTGTTGTGGTGTGTGTGGTGTGTGTGTGTGGCGTATATGTGTGTGTGTGTGGTGTCGGTGTGCACGCGTGCTCTGGAATTTAACAAATATACTGAATATATTATTAGCTCACTCAACTTAGTCCGGTGAGCTTATGCGATCGAGCAGTGTCCGTAGTAAATTCAGTCAGCAGTCAGTAAACACTTCAGACATTATCGCTTGAGCCAACAGTTTTGGATGAAAACTTGGGAAAAATCCTTCTATCTTGATGCCTAACGAAGGTTTATTGCCCGCACTGTGCGCTCATTAAGGGTTGAAAATCGGGCGCTAAAACGCTGATGTGGTTGTGTGATGCTTGGTGCAATTTTATTGGGCTTCCTGGCAAGATTGAATAATGAATTGTATAGACTTATTAACAGCTGATATTGGAATATCTTGAGTTCTATTTTGAATGATGAAAACCGTACCTAAATAATTAGGCTTGAATCTAGAACAACAGTCTGAAGACGACGATGGTTTCACAGCGGTAATTCTGACGATGTAGATGTTCAGAAGTCAAGATGAAACGATGTATAATGTTTGACCAAGTTTATAAAATGATCAACATGAATGTGGTACGAGTGACAGGTTATTAGCTGCAAAATGTCGAAAACCCGCGGTTTCGTTCACCAATCTTTAAAAATTTGACCTTTGATAACCCTTTAAAGAACAAAACAATGTTGTGGACATTAAAATAAGGACACAGGATACTGCTATAGTTATGGAGTAGTCCGTCGTAAGAAGGTCGAAAACCGTTCGATCCACACACTTTGAAAATTTGACCTTTTGTGAACTTGAAAGGTTCAAAGGTCAGGATTAATGACTTTGTGAAAACTTCCTCTGGAAATCCAGGAACAATATAAAGTCATATAGGCTTTATGGCATTTCGCACTCCCGGATTATCCATACTTTGATGAAATCAGCGTAAAAAACAGCTTGGAAGGGGGCGCCACGGCAAGGTTTCGAGTGGACAAAATGGTTTGAAAGATTAGGTGCGGGAATGACTAAGATTTGCATAAAATGATTGTCATCCTCGTCTCAAAGTTTGGGCGGTCGTATGATTTTTTATGTCAAAATTCGAAATTATCTAAGTTCCGTGACCTTGGTGCCTTGGTATCCTTCGGGACGAAAATGAAAAATGAGTCCGTGGGGCTACTGCAGGTGCCATTGGGCTAAAAAATACCGAAACCCCTGCCAGATTCGCACAAACCCCTCGGAGAAATGGTTTTATGTCAAATATCGCAATTTTTCTAAGTTTGTGACTTGTGACTTGACCTTGGGACGAAAATGAAAATCGAGCTCTGTGGGGCCATGCAGGTGCCATTGGCGGCTAACCAATACCGGAACCCCCGCCAAGATTCGACAAAACCCCCTAGGAGAAATGCAAATTGAATCGGCATACCCCATACAAACACAATTCAAATTTTCTAATGTTCGTGACCTTGTGGCCTTGACCTTGGGACGAAAATAAATCGAGCTCTGTGGGGCTATGCAGGTGCGCATTGGGCTATCAGATACCAAAACTCCTGCAGATTCGACAACCCCCGTCGAGAAGAAAAAATTTTATGTCAAAAATTCGCAATTTTCTAAGTTTCGTGACCTTTTGACCTTGGGACGAAAATGAAAAATCGAGCTCCATGGGGCTATGCAGGTGCCATTGGGCTAACAAATACGAAACCCCTGTCAAATTGACAAACACCCAGGAGGAAGATGCAAATGAAATGGCTACCCCCTAAAAACATGTTTTTTTGGGCGTGGCCTCCGCCATAAATGGGCGCACCACGCCATCTCAGGAAACACAACTAAATGAATGAATAACCTCCCCCAAAAATTTTATCAGGATCGGATCAAAAACCCACGGAGCTATGCTCGGGACATGACAGACAGACAGACAAGCCAGTAGGCGGACATGGGCAGTCCGCCACTCCAATAGAGAACCTGACGGATGGGCCCCGTTCGATGGGGAATGACTGAGGATTAAGCAAAGAAAATTCCATGATTCTTAGCTTCAAGGTTAATGCTGCAGATTGTTTTTTCGTTAAAATACCCCACATTTAGAGGTTTTTTGGCCGTTGCTAGGCAATGGAGGGGTCCAAGCAGGTTTTTTCTCACATCATAACTAGGACAGTACCATGAACCTTAATACAGTTTCAGTATATGACGGCATAGTCTCTGAGCATTAAGAACCGTTTTTTTTCTTGTTTTCGACAGGGTTCTCTCAAATCCTCATTCTCTCGACACGTCTTCTATAGGATCCGGCTGGAAATTTTTGACAATATGTGATGGTACTGCCACAGTCGCTCGTGGCCCCGATTTTTTGATTTTCGAAAAATAATTTTTTAATGATTTTTTCAAGATATTTCAAAGTCCCCGTTGCTAGGCAACGGTGGTTCCATAGCATGGTTCTCATCTTGCACACAACTAGTCATGGTATGAACGTACCACCAAGTTTCATCGAAACACGCCATTGTATTGATGAGCAGCTGGACACGAACAGAGGGAAGACAGACAGACAGACAAACAAAGCCGGTAGCGGCACTGGGGTAGTCGCTACCAATAGAACCCTGACGCGATGGGCCCGTTCGTCGGGGAATGACCTGAGATTAAGCACAAGAAAATTTCATGATTCAGCTTCAAGGGTTAATCTGCAAGATTGTTTTTTCGTTAAAAACCCCCACATTAAGAGGTTTTTCGGCCGTCGCTAGGCAACGGAGGGGTCCAATGCAACGGTTCCTTTCTCACACATAAACTAGGACATACCATGAACCGACTCATACAGTTTCCAAATGTAATATCTGACTCATAGTCTCTGAGATATAACGATACTTCGTTTTTTTTATTGTTTTGACCAGGGTTATTCAAAGTCTATCTTCTCCACAGTTTTCATAGGATCCGCTGGAAATTTTTGACAATGGTGGCTGAATGTACTGCCACGTCGCTTCTCCGATTTTGATTTTGGAAAAAATTTTTTATGATTTTCAAAAAAATTCAAAGTCCCCGTTACTAGGCCAACGGTGGTGTCCATAGAAACGGTTCTCACATTTGCACACAACTAGGTCATGGTATGACCAACCCACCAATTCATCGAAATCGCCATTGTATTAACGGAGCACTGGACCGATAGACAGAACAGACAAGACCAGACAACATATCCGATGGAAAAAACTGATAAGGGAAGAACACATTTAAAAAAAAAAAAACATTCGACTGGATGACTGCCCAACATATCGACGAAAAACAGATAATAAGGGTAGAACAAATTTTCAAAAAAATTTTTTGTTAACAATTTTTTTTTTCGACCTGGATCGAACTACCCAACAGCCGGTCGGCGGACATGGGTAGTCTGCCTACCAATAGAACTAGCGCTGGTGCCCGTTCGATGGGGAATAACCTGAGGATTAAGCACAAGAAAATTCATGTTCTACTTCAAGGGTTCATGCTGCAGCATTGTTTTTTTGTTAAATACCCCCACAATTTAGAGGTTTCGGGCCGTTGCTAGGCAACGAGGGGTCCATAGCAACGGTTCTTTCTCACAACTAACTAGGACATACCATGAACTACATACAGTTTCATGTATATTGACTCATAGTCCTCTGAGATAAATGACTTGTTTTTTTTTGTTTTTTGACCAGGGTTCATTCAAGTTCTATCTTCCGAGTTTCAAGGATCCGGCCGGAATTTTTGACAATATGGCTGAATGTTAACTGGCCACATCCGCTCGTGGCCCGATTTTTGATTTTAGAAAAAATTTTTTTTTAATGATTTTTCAAAAATTTCAAAAAGTTCCCGTTGCTAGGCAACGGTGGTGTATAGCAACGGTTTTCATTTGCACAACACAACTAGGTCCATGGTATGAACCTACCAACCAAGTTCATCGAAATCGCCATGTATTAACTGAAATCGCCATTTTAAATACTGATATAAGGTAAGACAAATCCTAAAAAAAACATTTTTTGGAATTTTTTTTTTTTCGACTAGATCGACTACCCAACAAGACAAACATATCAACGGAAATAACTTATAGGGGTAGAACAATTTCAAAAAATTTTGTTGTAGCGAGATCACTACCCAATTCGACGGAAATACTGATAATAAGGGTGACAATTTCCAATGTTTTTTTTTGAAATTTTTTCGACGAGATCGACTACCCAACATACAGAAGACAAGACGACAGACAGACCATAGAGACAGACAGACAGACCACCCAGACACACAACAATAACGAATATAGTCGTCACTTATTTTTTTCGTGAAATATTCTTTCACTTTCTTTCGTGAACCAATTGGGGACAAATTGGGAAAGATCTAATTTTACTAACCTGATATAATTAAAATAATAACCTCCGATATTAAATACGAGCAAAATCATCAACCATCGCTTCGTGACGGGACTATTTAAACAGGGAGGGGGACGAGGAGGGGGGTGGTGGAGAAAGGGGGAGAGCGAGAAAGGTGGGGAAGAGCGATGCCTCACCACACGTCGATAAACTCCAGCGGAGGGGGAGAGGGAGTGAGGAGGATGGGGAGCGAGGATGGTATGGGAAGGCAGAAGGGGTGTTCTGGACATGTTTGATCGGGGGACTGAGTGGAAAGTGGGGAGGGGGAGGGAAGAAGGGGAATGGTCCCCTTTTGCCGGGGCATTAGTACATATTGAACGAGTTTTGTAGCGTTAAAACAAGCATGTTTCAAACGGGTCATACAAACAACGCCTGGAACACCACCCAGAAGAAAGTCCGTGGGGGTGGAGGGTCATGGGAGAGGTAAGTGTGAGGGAAGGTAAGGAAGGAGGGCGTCTTTCTTTCATCCTCGAAAAGCTGCCTCCAGTGTTCATGCTTATTTAATTTCCCCACACATACGATAAACTCGAGAATTCTTAACTTGAGATGAATTGCGGAATTCGGATCCGAGCAGCAGTCTGATTAAAAAGAAAAAAGGTTTCATTTGGTCCCAATTTTTGCACATCTTTCGACACCCTTCCTCTCCTTCGACTTTCCGAGAGTTGTATGGTATTAGAGGGGTTTTGGAAGGAGTATAGCATTGAGGAGAGGGGAGGGGGCAGCAAAATGAGGGTGGGCAGAGGCAGCATGAGAAGAGGGGAAGGAAGTAGCGTGAGAAGGAGAGGAAGAAGGTAGCGTTTACATTTAGAAATTAAAGACAATTTCAATTGCTTTTATGTACACAGTGCTGTTAAGCAATTTGAAAGGTGGAGGTCCACAGGAAGTGCTTCGTCTTGTTAGCCATGAAACATAACAGCGGTTTAAGGAGAGAGGAACTATGACTCGGTTCATGCTAAGCAACAGAGACTATGCGTGGGTTTTTGGACGAATGTCTGAGGTCTCGTTGGTCTGGAAACTGCAAGGTTGTGTTTACTTCCTTTTTCATGGGGAGCAGTTGCATCTGGACTGGTAACTGTAATTCACAATCATTATCCCCATGCTTTTTGAAAAAATGGGGAGGATAATTGTAACGGCTCCATCCGTCTGTCTTGTCTGTCTGTCTGTCTGTCTGTCTGTCCGTCCGTCACGCTATCTCCTAAACGGTTTGGCACAATTCCCCACAAACTTGGTAGTTATGATCACCACACAGGCAGGAAGGTGCAAGATCAGAATCATTTTGCCCAAATGAACGTAATCGACGTGAGAATACCAAAAAATGGCAATTACAGGAACAGTTTAAAATGAAACACTCGATATACAATTCACCATCTGGAGGAGGATGCATGAATATGTAAAACGTTTTTTTTTGATTGACCACCAGTTCATGTCCGAGGGTGGGGACTTGGGGGTCAAAAATGGGGGGGGGGGGTGGGGGAAATATTTAACTCGAAATTTGATATTGGGTCATTCCCTGGTGAAACTTTTTGACATCTTTCAACTTTGCTTTAGGTGGGCAAGCGTGGAGATTCTGCGATGGCACGCCGTCGACTTCACTCCAGTTTAAAACTTGAATTCATCTTTTGAGTCTTTTTTTAAACCATTTTTTGTTGTTGTGCGATAAAATTACTGTTGGACTGTTTCTGCAATTTGATTTTGCGGTTTCCGCAAGTATCCATTGGGATTTCCCCATTGTTGGGCTGACAGTAATCTCTTCCCATCCCGAGGGATAACATGGCTTCTCACTATGCTCAGAATGGCACATGTTCTGATACTGTGTCTGGTGCGTCGCAGTTTACGCTCGTTTGTTATTTTACCTCGCAACATCGATGTTAGTCAAAGCACCGTAAACAGAACTTCATTCGTCATATGATCAATAATTAATAGCTTTCCATGTATTTTAATTCACCGTCCTTTATCCTCTCTTAAGCTTGGAGTTCCCACTCCTTTGTGCTGCTCAGCGGGCAGTACAAAGGCCAGGAATGAACGCCGCACTCGCTCAAAGCCTCACTCAGGATACAACCCATTGTTTACACAGTCGTATCGGGTTTTTTAAGTCCCAAGAACTGGTATTCGTAAACGGATCGTGTTTCGGGATATTTTGTGTCCGTGGTGACGCGTAATAATTGTGATGTATAGTTTTCCGTCGTACTGCCTTGTAGAGGTATCTTATTCCATTGGTCCCATTCGTTGTGGCTGATGCCCGTCCCACTGAACCACCGCAGAGTGGGCATGTTTGGTACGTGTTGGAGTACGGCGCAGAGAGGAAGATTTCAACGACAACAGCCCTCGGTGCCTCTGTCAGCCTTGGTCTACCTCATGGCGTACATCTTCGTCTGAGGTAATCCCAATGCTTCTTCAACTACTCTTTAGCCTTTAAATACTCTTTAGTATGCGCTGTTTTGTGTTTTCTTTCATGACCTTAGTCTGTTTCTCCTGTGGTTTCCGCAGGTTGAAACCGCCCACCAGATGTACACAATTCCCGTGCCTGGCCTAGTGGGTGTCCCTAGCGTGGTACTGTACGCCACGGTGACCCCTTTGCGGCATACCTCTGCCCCTCGACAGACTGGTCAACAGCCGTATCTCCGTTCACGGAACAGGAAGGTAAACGAATGCTACCCTCTGTCGGCAAGCTTATCTACTCCGCTTGTTGATAGAAGGCCCCGAGATTTGTGCTTTGGGCAGAATATTGCCCAGTCACCTGGACTGGCAACGATACTCTGTGACTTTGTCAGAACATCTTTAGACCTGTGGCTTGGCTTGGGGTTAGTGGGACGACCTGTAGGCCTTGTGGATCGATCATTTTGCTTTTTAGGTTTATTTTTGGTTTATTTTTTTTATTGGGGTTTATTTTTAGCTCGCGTTTTGGAGTACATATTTTTGGTGTTTCAAGTCGATGTTGAAGTAAGTCAATTGGCTATTTTCCCAATTTTTCCCTTCCTTCATAGATAAGTGATGTGGGTACAAGACGAAGCAAAATTAAACTATGATAGTTTAAGCCAGTCACAATTTGGCACGGCGGCCGTAGGGTCTCAAAATCTACGGCTAGGCATTATAGGGCGGCCCACAGTATTTCCACGGTCACACAATGTAGCAGTACATATGTTTTTATTTTTCGGGGAGCCGCACGGCGTATTTTAAAAAATTGTTGGCAGACCGAAACGTGGGGGTGCCATACGTCTTTGATTTGAATGTCGCACGGTGACCTTAGGGGCGTCCTGCGGCGGCCCAATAGAATTTTCAAGGCCAGACGCAAGGTAGCATCAAGGGCCCGCAAGGCGACCGCAAGGAGGGCCCTCAAGGCGAACATGCAGCCAGACGGACGGTAACGAGTGGGTATATTATACAGTTCCCTTTTTTTAGTGCGGTAATAAATATAATAACAGTTCGGAATATACCGGTAGTCTATAACTGAATATACTAACTATAATATATAATTGACTGAATATACAGTTGGAGTATAGGCAAACACCTATACTCCGATCTTCTAGCGGTAGCGCCACGGTCGACCAGACCTGCCACGGAGGCCGTACTAGGACCACGGCGGGCGTAGGGGAACCGTGTGTCGACGCTGGCGTTGCCGCAGGTAGTCACACAGACCGGCATAGGCCTACCTGTACTGTTGAACACAGGGACCATCCTTAGGAACTTACCCTACGGCGACCGTGGAATAGGCGGCCCCGCCGTATATTTTTTGGGGTTGGCAAAATTCATTTTTCATTGATAAGAGCCTGACGGCAAGTCCCGCACGAGATATACAGCAAGCCCCACCGTAGCCTACGACGTCCGAAACGTGGAACACATCTACGTCATCAGCCTGGCTTGTCGAATTGCTACGGCCAACGTAGAAATGAAAAACGTTATACTCCGCGCTATAATATTCCACGACCCCTACGGCCTTAACAGATAGCCATATCGGCGTAGGGCCACCCTGGAGGCCACCTCAGAAACTCTGCGGCCGCCGCACGTTTCCCTGTCAATTCAGGGGGGGGGGGTAGGCACGCCGTATTCAGCCCGTAGAGCAAATGTGACTTAGGCCCTTAAGCACAGACCGTCAGTCCGAACAAATAGAGGTTGAATTCCTCCCTGCACTCATAAAACACGCCGCTTCATTGCTGCCCATTGGTACTGTCCAGCACCATGAATATTATATGAGCTGGTTTTGCGCATATTATTTTAATTAGCAGAGTCCCCCCCCCCGAATTAGCATGTGTTGACCCGCATATTACAAGAGTTTATTCTAAAGTTGTTTTCATTCCTATTTCCTTCTTTCAGTTCTGGCTGCAACTGATAAGTAATTTTCTCCTGATTTAAACATCCGCTGGGATTCCCATATGTCTCATTGGTTGCATTGTCCACGCCGGTCCCTCTGCCCGCTCCACGAATGAAAGAATGCGGTGACATGTTTTCATGTCGAGTTGGGCGTGATGTATCACGCGAAAATTTCCATCTTTTACAGTAATTACTTTCCAGCGGTCCGTTTTAGCTCGCCGTTTGAAAGAACAGAGAGCTATTAGCGATACCCCGGCGTGAGCATCAGCGTGAGCATCAGCGTGAGCGTGAGCGTGCAAAATGGTTAAAGTTTTTTGTGCAATTATTTTTTCCTTTCTATGTTTTTAATTTAGCCACATATTTTTTATAACGCCCTATATATTATCGGTGTATTTAATATGATACCCAGTCCCGTTCCGTCCGTCCGTCTGTCCTGTTCCCTGTCCGTCCGTTCCTGTCCCGCTACTCTCTCCCAAAGTTTTTCACTTTATGTTTTTCATATTTGGGTACATGGTAAGACTGTGAAGACGGTTGTCCCGTGACATACGTTCGTCACTAAAAGTGCTTGCCATGGCAACCAGGATGCTGTTTTCGGATTCGTTCCTGTCCGCACTCCGAGCTCCCAAAGTTTTCCAACTTTTCACGTTTCATAATTTGGTACATACA
>CM068962.1:5074192-5090421 GCA_035128595.1 Eptatretus atami
GGTGATCCATGAGGGGAAGGGGAAAGGAAGGCAGTGTGATGAAGAAGGGGTAAGGGAAGTGTCGATAAAATGTGTGCGAACAGCAAAAACATTATTCTTCCTTTAACCACGGGTTCTAAATGAACACCGTGTGGGAGCTTTAAAACCTACACTATCTTCCTGGGAAAGGCCTGCTGCCTGCATGCTTTTGCTCGCACATGCAGCGACCTTTGCACTCCGTCTGTTCAGCTCACTCGAATCTGTATTTGTACCATGCCTACACAAGGTGAAGCCATTTTAAATTCAAACCTAAATTGTCAGTCTTTAACAGTCCCCTTAACAGGAAGGGTGAGGTTTGGCAGAGCGGAATAGAGGAGGGATTGAGAAAGAGTGAATAGGGGTGGGATGTAGAGCAAGAGGGGTGGGAGAGTGAGGAAGGTTAAAGGAAAGGGGGAGCGTGTTAGAGTGTGAAAGGGGGGGAGGGAAGGGCTCGGAGAGGGAAAGAAAAGCAGAATGGTGAGAATGAGAGACTAGAGAGAATGATGAGAGAAGGAGATCTGAGAAGACGAGAGAGAGAGAATGAGAGAGTATGTGATGAGGAGAGACAGACAGGCAGACAGACAGTGGGTGGCGGAAAAAAAACAGGGACAGGGAGAGAGAGAGAGGCCAAAAGGGTGAGAGGTGGTGAGAATAGGAGAGGGGGAGCGGGGAGAGGATGGTGATTCCGGCAATGTGTAGTCCAGTTTAACGTTCCATTTGTATTAGGGACGGACACACATTGATGAATCACTCCTGCCTTGTAATAATACTGGGATTTTTGGGTGGACCAGTCTCGGGTGGAAATGGTATAGGCTGGCGTCAGGTATTTGAACCAGGCTAGAGATAATGTGCCTTTCAAGATCTGCTCATTTCCTTTAGATAAAGTGTGCATACCTCCCAGTCTATCCTGCCGTGGTTGTGCTATTTCCTTTCTTTTGTCACAACTTGAAAATCTATTTTCACTCATTGCTAATCATCGAATTATTTGGCCTTCCTAACTCCGGAGATGCCCGCTATGGAGATACTGCACTACAAATATCCACTATTGAAGTCTTGAAGATGTGCTGCCAAGTGATTTATACCACACAAGCAAGCGCTCGAATGATACGGTTGAAGAAACTTTTAAAAACAATAACGTTAATTTGTTTATTATGTATCCTATCTACTGCTGAAGTGATGGATAATTCATAAAAGATGATTTGTACAAAAAAGGGTGTAAACATGGTGTAATAATAAAATTACACGATTTTCAGTCAATGCGAACCAAACCACCCAAACAGAGGCTGAGTGTGGCCGTGAACTTTGTTCAAGTGTATTGAAAGATTATCATTGTGACAGTGATGAAATATTGAAGGAGGAGGAGGAGAGTGGATTATTGGACCGTTTTACTTGTGCAGAGGTTGGTTCTGTCTTAAGCAAGTCTCCTTTGTGCTATGGGCACAACTCCTGGATGGGTCGCCACTTCGACATCAGGATAGCAGCATGCTGGCTACTCATTTTGCAGACCTCGGTAAGTGTATGAAGGCTAGGAATATTGTAGAGTGTTCGTCCCCAAGTGGCTGAAACCAATCAAAACAAACACTCCAACGAAATGGTTGATAAGGAACGGCTTGGCTTGGCAAGCAATTATGCGATCGTCCGTATCTCTGTCGAATAAAACGACCATGCATTCTGGTATGGCCGTTGGTTCACAAATGTAGCTCTCTCATATAAGGCAGGGAAGCTACTTGTGAGCTAACGATCCAATCCTATTATTGGTGCACAAACTTGTGTCTTCGGATGTCCTCCTGTCAGGTCAGTTACCTTTTTTTCTAGAAGCTTGGTGGCAGGATTTATGAGACTGAGGATTCCTCCACTCTTGGGTGTCGTTTCCCTGGTCTCTGTATTATGCGTCTAACTAGGTGAGTGATCTCCACCATAAGGATGCATTCTTATGCTGATTGCTCGAGTCTGTGGTTGATCCAGTAAACCCAGCTGAGTTATACTCTCCTCGTCTATGGGGATTCAATTGCATCGTTATCTGCATGGATTAGGGATGTGTTAGATACGTGTGTTGGTTCCATCATGGGTCGAACTGTGAACCAGAAATACCACTAAGTTCCTTGACTTTGCAAGAATGTTCATGGACTTTAGGTGTGGCCGGTTCATCTTTCATGCTACACACAGCTCAATCACTGGACTTGGTTATTCCAACGCTGGTTTGGTGTGTGGCAAAGGGAGATCTGACCATTGTCCTCATTTGGTGGTCTACTGGAGATGATCCAGTATATCTGTCCTTTAGGGTCCACTGGAGTGCTCAGTTCCTCAATACTGACCACCGGCTTGTGTAGCAACTCTTTAAGTTGCTACCTTAAAATCCAGGTGAGAATGGTACTTAATCCCAGCCTAGGCTTGGATTATGGTCAAAAGCTCAAGGATGATTTGAGGGTAGCTGAGGGAGTTGCGTAAACAGTGTCTGAGTGGTGATTTGGGGGGTCTGGTGTGCTTTGGTGGATCCTGAAGAGTTGTTGGAGTGCCTTAACACCACATTACTTTTGATGTTGCCAGTCTGATGTGTTGGGAACTCACTGTCAGGCAAAGAAAAAATTTTGTACCACTAAGCGAACACTGTGATTACCAGTGACCAGTGAGGTCGAGGGCCATGGCTTAATGCAGAGCTTGAAGGCTTGTTCAGGGAGTTGCGGATAAAACTGTTACGTGCAGCCGTTAGGTGTGGACAAGGAGACCGATGTGCCTTGAGGAAGCCGTGAAAGTAGAGCATCACCTGTTTGTCCAAGATATTCTCTGTCCTGCTTTACAAGAATTCGCGCATTGCGTTCATTCCAAGCCCATCCCTCGGTTTGTTACTGCAGTGAAGCAGAGGGTGGGGGCTCTTTGACAGAGGACTCCGAAGCAAGGACCTGCTAGGGCCAGTTACTTTGAGCAGCTGTACCAGGCTGACCCTACCAGTCTGCTTGAGTTGGACGTTAGGAGTGTTACTATCTCCTATTGCTGACTTCCTCAATTCAACTGTTGATTTCCACTTTGTTTTGTGAACAACAGGCCTGCGTGTGAAACCACTTAAATGGGTAAAGCTCCAGGGTTCTGTGGCATCTATGCTGAACTTCTCAAGCTGGTGGAATTGCTGTACTCGTGTCATTGCATTGCTAGTTCTGTGCCTTTGTTTTTAGATACACAGGCATTCATCCCAAAAACTGACTGGTAAGAGGGGCCTTGTTGTCCATCTCTCTGAAAAGGAAGAGTGTTCAGGACTGCAATCATTCTTGCCAAGGGTGATAATTGCTCTCAGTGCGGGGCTAATGGTCTTTGCTCGGATTATTCTTGATGGGTTCGCCCCATCTGTTTGAGCACCTTTAGCTGGCCAGAAGAGTCAGGCTTTTACACCGAAGAGCGTCAATGACTTGAATGTTATCCTTGCTCTTTTGGGTCCTCACTCGAATGCAGATGTAGTTTTTGCAGGGTTACTCACAGCCGATTGTGGATCTCCACAAAGGCATTGATTTCAGTGAATCGGGATGCCCTTTGTCGGGATTCTTCAGTCTTTGCATGGGGTGCCACCAAAACTGTTATCAATTCTTATGTCTGGACTATACTCTTGGTTACTTGAGAGTTGCTGGGAGATATGGTGATACCATCTCTGACTTATTTTCAGTAGTTGCTGGAGTTCTTTCAGGGGGAGTGTACTGGCCAACACACTTTTTCAGCACTTGTATGGAGCTGGATTCTGGGAGGATGTCGTTAAGAGATGAAGCTTGCAGTGCACATTTGGGAATGTTTCAAGATCTCTGACCTTGATTCTGCAGTATGATGCAGTCATAGTTTGTGCAGATATGGATATCCCTATGAGGGTCCTCTGAGGTGCTGAATTGAGGAGTGGGAGATTGGGATTATGGGTTTGCTGGGTCAAATACTAAGATAAAAGCTTTAATTGACATCTTGGATGCTGCTATCTTGTCTGTGCCTGTTTGTTGGTGAGGATGTTTGAGTCACAGAGAGTATTCACTTACCGTGGCAGTGATATTCATTGTCTCTGCCATGTTGGTAAGCCAGAGGTCAATAGATGTCTGGGTCAGTGTGGCCACTCCTTGGCTTTTTTCACAAGATCTTGTGATATTCGTTTGTTCACCTGGCGTCTTGGTTTTCTTGGCATATAGGATTTCTATTATCATTGCTTTTCGAAACCTTGTGAATTCTTGGCTTTTTTCATTGGCTCACCTTGACATTTATGAAAAATGAGGGAGATGTCACACTGTTCTGGGTTGAGCCTGGGGAGTCATGGATTCACTGGATCATGGGTGTTGGCACTGTTTCGGGTACCTGTGCAGAAGATGAAAGTCTGAGTCTTTAAGTCCTTGGTGCTCCAGTTCCATGCTCTACGGATGTGAGACTTGGACTCTTGCATCAAGAACTGAGACAAAACATAACTCCTTTTGGTTGCAGGTCTCTTCGGGGGAATCCTTGACTATCGCTGGTAGACTTTGTTTCCAATGAGCAGTTGCTGAGAGAGATTCAGATGAGATTGTTACCTGCATGTCCGTGGAGCGTCAGGTTGAGGCTGTATGGGATATTGTGGCTTATTTTTTCCTGATGCTGATCCTGCTCACCAGATTCTCTCAGCGAGGAAGCATAGTGAGTGGAGGGAGGCCACAGCCAACCACATTCCTCGTTGGTTGCAGCAGGTTTACGCATCTCAAAGGAGATAGGGATGGGCCAGGAATCTGTCTGAGGGGTGGCCACCCGGAGGCCTCATGGAGCTGAGTTATGAGATGACGGAACAGGAAAGTGGACGCAGCAACGCGCTGCTTGGCACATGTTCCATACCTGACCTTGACCCCGAGATGCCTAATAACGTCAAGCGATGTCCGAACTTGGACAATATTAAACGTTTTGGGGGAGTCGGAACTCTTGGTTTTGAAGTTGGACAAAAAAGGTTTTAAATTTTGAAATTTGGCTCAGATTAAGATGATTCTTGAGCGTTATGGCATGTGCGGAAATTAAAATAAGCCACGAACGCTGGTGTCCTCCAGGCATTTAAGCATGTAATTGTGTCCAGTGATTTTGTGTGGTATGATGAACAAGCATTCAATAATATGAGGAAAGTGGAAAAAACAAAAAAACTTTATCGCTTAAGAAATTCATGGGGCCTGTTCCAAGTGAAGGCATTGTTTGAGCAGCGCCAAAAAAAAAAATGGTGTATTATTATCCCAGCGAGAGGACAGCGAGTGACCAAGGATGAACCTTGATAAAAGTATAATTAAATGAGGCCGTTAATTATCTTCTTAAAGGTTGTTTAATTAACCCAAACACCCCAATTTCCATTTCATGCACTTCCTTGGAGTTGTTTTTGTTTTGTTGTTGACACATTTTCACAACAAAAACATGATTCATACATTATCAGCAATCAAATTCAAAATAATGCAAAGAAATGATATTAAATCAAATAAGATATGAATAATTAATTCAGTGTAAAATATGAGAACCTCATGAAAAGCTGAGCTTGGTAAGCCGCCAGAACGTAACAACAAGCATGGAGGTGGAGAAAAAGTAAACACTCACAGAATGTCTTTCAGGTCAATTGAAAAACATTGAAGGAAGCACATGATATGAGAACCTTATGTGGTCCACAAAGAGAACCCTTTAGTTAATGAACAGATTCGGTTTATCACTCTTCCGGTACACCTGTACAATCCAGTAACAATTAGATATTGAAAATGTTCACATCTACATTTTGAAAGGTAACACCTGAGCTTTTGCTTGAAACGATTGATTGAGGGGGTTCAAGTTAGGTTCAAGCATTTAAAGCTGCTCCAGAGTTTTTGGTCCAGGAGCATACCTCGTCAGAGGAGAGACATTGCATTGAGCTCCGGTTTGTCAGACAGTACAGACAGACACACAGCCAGACACCATAGACAGATAGACAGAAAATGGGTTTGTTTGTTTTCTTTTGGTACAAATAATCTTGAGTATGGTTTTTTCTCTGCTAATCACTTGTCGGCATTGACACAAATTATATTCGCCAATGGGAGCGAACTAACTCATGGAGGATGTTTTAATGTTATTATGATGTCATAGGTCACGTGGTGTGGCAGCCATGTTGGAAAAAGTAAAAACTTTGGAACCTCTTGTATCTCCGAAACTGCCACCGAGGTAAAAATATTAACTTGGGCACGTGGCAGAGGTACTCCTCATCGATTACTATAGAGAGGCTGTTTTGTGTGTGTGTGTGTGTTGTTGGTGTGTGTGTGTGTGTGTGTGTCACCGATTTTTGTCATTAGATGGCTGACGGATCTCGTCAAACTTTCAGAGGTCATTAGGCTACGTCAAACCACAATAACTTTGTGCCAGTTGGTTTGCTAAGCAACAGGCGGAGCACCAATTGGTACTGCCAATCCAGCAGGGTTACACACTTGGCGTGATAACTTACCTGTGGAAGGCCGCACCAGGGGTGTCTCGTGCCCTCAATGCGTACTGACATTAACTTACCTGATCATGTGCAGCCGAAGTGGAAGCTGCCAAGTACTCACCGCAACAAGAAGTCGATCGGTGGGGTAAAATCATCCTCGTTTAGCTTTGTGCGGACTACCTGTGACCAATGAAAGAAAAGACGTGACAAACTTGCGTTACACTTATAACAAGCACGTTTATTTATAATTTAGCAAGGATAAGGGCCATGTTGGCACAATAATCAAAGCATTTTATTACAAAAGCAATATTGTACAAGCAGGGGAAAGCAAGGATGATGAGGGTGCGCAAAAGAAAGTGCAGTTATATACAAAGAGAAGACACAGGGCAGAAGCTAACCGAAACTAAACTTCTACTAATCTTACAATCCTAACAAACAGCCCAGAGGAAAACAATTATTAACCCATCCCCTTTGCAGCAGAAGATGCGGGTTTTGTCAATCACTTTTGTGTGTCTGTCTGTCTGCTGTCGTGTCGGGCCCATAACTTTTTACCATTTGAGCTTTGTCATCAAAAATTTCAACAAAGCTTTATTATGAGATATGGAAGAAGATAAATTAATCATTTTGTTGAAAATAGTTTTCATTATGTTTATTATATGTATTTATTATTATTATTATTCAATGCTTTTTTGGCCCTATTTTTTTATACTCTATTATTTTAACATTTTTTTTTTTCTCCGGCAACCATCTTGTTCCGATTGGACACAACATTTTCAGTAGTAGGAGCGACACCCCGTGCAAAATTTTAATTTATAATATTGACATCATGGTCACGTGATTAAGGGGCCAAGGGCCAAATTTTCCCTTGGATTTAATAAAAACTTAAAAAATGAAAGAATTTCTATTTCTGAAACTAACAGCCTTATTTAATTTATATCCTTCATTCAGGCGATCCTTGGCCATCCTCCTCTCTGAGGTCTTAGGTGTTTCCTGGGTAACCTCACTGGGTCTGCAAAGCCCCATGTTTTTGGCCTGCTCAAACCACGCCTTGACTTTGGAAACAGGCCGGCAACGATTTTCTTCACGATGAAAGATTTTTTTCACTTTCCCACTCATTATTTATTGAATGCCTGATTCATTCATAGCTACAAATCGCTGGGTACATTGCAATGTTTATGAAACACCCGGAACGGCAGCATTCATGGCTTTATCATTTTTGCACAGGCATAAACCTTGGAGAATCTTCTTAAACTAAAGCCAAATTACATAATTAAGCTCCAGAATTAAACTTGCAGCAGTTTCCGACTTTCAGAAATTGTTCATTTGTCCAAATTCAGACAAATTTGATTACTTTGGGCAATTCTCCGGGTGAGGGTGTGTGTTAATATGACAGTTCAGTGATTCGCTTAATCGCGTGCCAAAGCCGAAGCCGTTCCTTATCAACGATGTTTGTTGGAGTGTTTAAGCCACTGGACGCATGCGTCGACAATTTAGCACTATCACGAATGCTTGTATATTTGATCGACTTGAAACATGTTCAGGAGGCACTCACCTGCATTGGCCCCGTGTTGTTCTGCGGGGTGTGTTGGGCGATGACTGGCTCGCTGAAAATGTGCAATTTCCTTTTTGTAGATATTTCTTTCATTATACGACCGGTTCACCTCGGCAGAGATAAATACAAAAAAAATAAACATTCTATTAATATCATCGGCAGGCATAGGTTCTGAGAGGTATGCATTGCTTCTATATAAACTGTGTCACCTGGGTTTAGAATCCTGACCTCAGCTGTAAACTCTCACCCCGCGTGCTTTTACAGCAGGGTTGATTCTATCAATGTGGTGCCATTAAATTGGATTCACATCTGCCGGGAATCCTCCACCTTCCTCCCTCTCCCCTACCCCTCTATACCCTACCCTTTACCAATTACTCTCCACTCTCCCTTCTCTTTGTTTACCGTGTGACCACCCCCATCCCTCTCCCTTCCACAGATTCCTTCATGGCTCTGTTCCACATGATTTTTTTCTTCCCTCCCCCCCCCCCCTCCCCGCCCTCGTCTCCTGCCAACCTTGTATACGTTCTGTTGTGTTCGCTCTCATAGCAAGCCTCGACAGTGTTATACAAAAAAAAACAACAACACATTTAAAATTTCAAGTTGCCTTTACACTAGTTAACTACAATACTTTAGCATTTCAATTATTATAGGATTCACTAATTCTGTAACACTTCCACCACATATCTGGACGGTGGTATCTCCGCCATCATATGCTGATTGGTGATATGTCTGGGCGGACCCTTCCTCTCACAATACCTTACCTTTCCTTCTCCCCTGCCTTCCCCTTCTATGCTGCCATCCCTTCCCCCCACTCCCTCCTCGCTCCCCCCTCCTTCATGCACTCCCCCACCCCCTCCACATCGCCACCCTCCTTCCTCACTGTTAGCACTCCTCCTTGCTCATACCTCCCCTCACCCATTCTTAAAGTATATCCCTATCAGCGAAGTTGACGGGTTGTATTTGCAAGCAGGAAATAAAAGGATGCGAAGGATGAGTCATCGGTGAAGTGGTAGACCGAGCCATAAATGTTTTTAATTTAAAATCCTTGTTTACCATTGAGATTCAGTTGTATGTCGAGGATTAACATGTGTTTACTATATTGAGCTTTTTGTCAGTCATAATCTTCAAACAAACCTTTATTAATTAGATATAGTGGAGAAACAACTATAGAATAAAATGTACCAATTTTTTTTTTTAACTTTTCGTTTTCGTCGTTTAGTTTCAGTATACAAAGCGGACAGTCAGTACGGGCTTTGCATTTGAGATTGCTTTTCTAGTTGTGATCGTTTTGAACATTAAATAAATGCTTTCATAAGTTTTGATTGCTGTTGGCAAATCAATGCAGGAAGAAGCTTGAAGAGGTTTCAATTTCAAGATGTTGATTAATCTAAGAAAATGATTTTCCCAATGTTAAATCCTACTCCTCCTTCTTTGTTATCAACATGTATTTTCATACTCTAAAGTTTATTCATAAACACGGACAATCTTTGAAAATCATTGAAAATGAAGAAATTAAATGAGGGTTTGTTCTCATATTAAGGCTTCTTTCATTGCTTTCCTTTGTCCAAAATATTTTTACTCTCACTTAGAATTTTTAAATGTATTTAAATTCCCCTCAGGTTCTTGAAAATTAAATTTCAACAGCCAAACAAAATTTGGTTGTTGAAACTTATTCTCTTTTCCGTTATCTATCTCCTTAAGGGAGAAGTGAATTATTGCAGAAATTTTTACTGTAAGGCTCACTGGTTTAGCGGCCTTGGATGGTTTGAGGTGTGGAAGTACGCGGCTGAAACATAAATCCTATCCGTGGTTCTTCCTTGATGACTCCATCTTTGTCTCTTTACTTCTTTTCAGGTTCCTTCTTAGTCTTCCATTTTGATTTCGCAATGGCTTTCAGATACCAATTTTGGTTCTTGCTCTTCACTGTAAACCTAAAATTCTTATTTCTGTTATGATCTTTAAATGTCGCATCATGTGTTTCAATCACAAACCTAGCTGTATCTTTCTGAGTTTTGTTTTGTGTTTGCATGGTTGAAGATGTCTATATAACTATGTTTTAACAGGTCTTTTGAGCATACATCACAATGTTGTTTTCTTGCTCTACTGGTTGATTTATTTGAAATATATGAGTGTGTTGCACTGATTGTGTTTGTTGCAATATTTGTAATCCTTATTACAAGCATCGTAATGATTTATATCCCCATATTTATATAACAAAAAATATGGTTTTTCTAGGATGGTACTTGTTATATATCTTATGTTTAAAATCAAATTTTCTTAATGAAATCCCTTGCTAATTTATGTCGACTTTTATGTTTAAGATAAAATTTTCTTAATGAAATCCTTGCTGATTTATGTATCTTGTTTGTAAATAAAATTTATTGGTGAAATCCCTTGCTGATTTATGTAGACTTTGTGTGTTTAAGATAGAATTTTCTTAATTGAAATCCCTTGCTGATTTTATGTTTTAGACTTTTATGTTTAAGATAAAATTTTTCTTATGAGAATCCCTTGCTGATTTATGTTTTACTTTTGTGTTTAATAAAAATATTTTCTTGGTGAAATCCCTTGCTGATTTATATAATATCTTTTGTGTTAAAATAATAATCCTTCAAAGTGAAATTCTCTTACTGATTATAGAATACTTTAGCACTTAAAATAAAATTTTCTTGGAATTTCAATAAATTTGATTCAGAAAGGCCTACCAATTGAAAATTTGTTGGGTTTGTAATTTATTTAAATTGTCTTGTTTCTTTGAAAAAACTCTCATCACCATCGAGAATGTTGATAAATAGATATGTTGGGGTTTGGTTCTGGGTCTGAATATCTTTGTTGAGTGGAGATAAAATTGTATAAATCTCAGTTTGAAGCGTTCTGCTCGTAGCTCCTCCTGAACCACATATCATTTTAAAATTTGTCTTAAATTATTTTTCCATTGTTTTGTTGACATCCATTAAATGTTTTTTATACCTTTCAGTCTTGTGTGCTCTATTTACACTTGTATTGGTTATTTTCTTTGATTCATTATGTTTCCATTATTACCAGGTTGTGATTTTCTCCACTCTTTGGTTGGTTTTTTTCTTGGCTCTACACTCTTCAGGGTTTTCAGGTCATTTATATGAGTAATTTTACTTTAAAGATTTTTTAAAGGGATTACATATCTACAGTCATAGAGAGGATAGTAAATTTGATGAAGTGGGGCAGAGTAAAAAAAATATATTTTTTCTGCATACATAGTTTGAGGCTCATGAAACAGCTATGTCTAGAACAATTTAATGTGGGGAGGAAGCTGGCACATGAGAGAAGAGGTGGGAGAGAATCTCTGGTCTCCGTTCCTCCGAATCTCCCGTCCCGTTCTGCCGAATCTCCGTCCCGTTCCTCGATCTCCCGTCCCGTTCCTCCGAATCTCCCGTCCCGTTCCTCCGAATCTCCCGTCTCCGTCCTCCGAATCTCCCGTCCCGTTCCTCCGAATTCTCCCGTCCCGTTCCCCGTAATCTTCCCGTCTCGTTCCCCCGAATCTCCCGTCCCGTTCCCCGAATCCCGCCGTTCCCCTCGAATCTCCCGTCTCCGTTCCCCAGAATCTCCCGTCCCGTTCCCCGTAATCTCCGTCCCGTTCCCTTTCCGAACCCTTCCGTCCCGATCTCCCGCCTTCCCCCGAATCTCCCGTCCCGTTCCCCGAATCTCCCGCCCTTTCCCCCGAATCTCTCTCCCGTTCCCCCGAATCCTCCCGTCCCGTTCCCCCGAATCTCCCGTCCCGTTCCCCCGAATCTCCCGTTCCGTCCCCGAATCTCCCGTCCCGTTCCCCCCGAATCTCCCGTCCCGTTCCCCCGAATCTCCCGTCACCGTTCCCCGAAATCTCCCTCCCGTTCCCCAGAATCTCCCGTCCCGTTACCTCAGAATCTCCCGTCCCGCTTCCTCAGAACTCTCCCGTCCCGTTCCTCAGAATCTCCCTCCCGTTCCTCAGAATCTCCCGTCCCGTTCCTCAAAATCTCCCGTTCCCGTTCCTCAGAATCTCCCGTCCCGTTCCTCCAGAATCTCCCGTCCCGTTCCCTCCGAATCTCCCGTCCCGTTCCTCCGAATCTCCACGTCCCGTTCCTCCGAATCTCCCGTCCCGTTCCTCCGAATATTCCCGTCTTGTTCCACTGAATATCCCGTCTTGTTCCTCTGAATATTCCCGTCCTGTTCCCCGAATATCCGTCCTGTTTCTGTTTGAATCTCCTGTCCTTGTGCTATGGCAAACATCCGCATGTTCTACTGTCAATTTTCAGCACCTATACCCAGAAGCCCTCTTCAACACATTCTGATACCTTCAACACCTGCCCACTCAAAATCTCCTCTCCGTGTACCGTAATGAAAACATCAATGCTCTCTGCCACCCTCAATGTGTCTCCCACCTCTACACCTACACCTGGAAAAGGAACATTCCATCAATTTCCCCCAAAAAAGGAACTCTGGAGGCACACTCAGAGAGATTGATCAGACCTTCATTATGCTCTGCAATTAAAGTAGTCATAACCATGGGAATTGGGCTGGCAGGATGGCCTAAAGGTGCTCACACTTGCCTCTAAGCTGTCTAGCCTGTGTGTGAATCCCGACCTGCATAAACGTTTGAATCCATTTGGGTTTGAATTCCTCCCCAATCATCCCTGTGTTTCACAGGCAGGTAATTAATTAATGTGTGTGCCATCCCTCGGATGGATGTTAAACTGGGCATCCTGTCTGTTGGCATTAGTCTGTTGATGTAAAGATGCCACGGTGTCCTTCACGATGAGGAGGCAAGTTATCGCCGGCACATTAGCTGAATTCCAGCACCCCAGCCAAATTCCAATTTCCTGCCCTAACCAGCAGGGGGCACTGCAGTGCATCAGCAGCAGACCACACTCCCAACAGTGATGCAAATGAGTAGCCAGAGGCTTCACATGAAATGAAACGAAATGAACGTGCAAATTCAAAATTTCATGACAAAAACCTTTTCATGGATTAATTCCTGTCTTTCATTTTAATCTTCCAAGATATGTGATCTATTTATGATGGACGCAAATGGAGGAATTTTGACCCATGAGTACATCATAGATCAGGTCAGGTCAGGACAGGTATGGGAGCATGCGCCGGAGCAGAGCGTCGCTGCGTTCCACTTTCTGCCAGTACTCTAAGGGCCTCCGTCTGGCCATCCCCAGGCAGATGACTGCCCATCCCATCTCCTTGAGATGCTGATCAACCTGCTGCCACCACGAGGCACATGGTCGGCCCATTGGTCTCCTCCACTAAGAGACTCCCTTGCCTGAGAGAATCTGGTGAGCAGGTCAACGTCAGGAAAACGAGCCACATGTCCATACAGCCGGAGCTGACGCTCACGGACTATGCAGGTAACAAATCTCATTTGAGTCTCTCTCAGCAACCGCTCGTTGGACACAAAGTCCGACCAGCGATAACCAAGGATTCTCCGAAGAGATCTGGTACTGAAGGAATTAATTCTCCATCTCAGATCCCTCCTCAAGTCAAAGTCTCACATCTGTGGAGCAAAACAGGAAGCACCAAGGACATGACTCAGACTTTCATCCTCCTACACAGGTAGGGTCAGCGCCACGCCCCATGATCCAGTGAATCTGTGACTCCCAGGCCGACCCCAGACATGTATTGACCTCTGGCTCACAGCCGCAGCAAGACATGAATATCACTGCCAAGGTAAGTGAATCTCTCCGTGACCTCAACATCTCGCTACAAACCAGGTACAGACAGATAGCAGCATCCAAGATGTCATTGAAAGCCTGGATCTTAGTTTTGACCCAGGAACCCGTAATCGAGCGGCTCCGACTCCTCATCAGCACCTTGAGGCCCCCACAAGGATATCCAGAGTCTCCGCAAAAATGACTGCATCATCTGCGAAATCAAGGGCAGAAGTCTTGACATTTCCAAACGATGCACCACAGCTTGATCTCTCTGACATCCTCCCCAGAATCCAGTCCTTAAAAGCATTGAAAAGTGTGTGGGCCAGTCCACACCCCTGACGAACTCCAGTAACAACTGGAAATAAGTCTGACATGGTACCACCACATCTCACAGCACTCTCAGTACTAAAGATATAGTTCAGACATCAGATTGATCAGTTTTGGTGCTACCCACAAAAGACCAAGAATCCTCCAGAGGGCATCCCGATTCACTGAATCAAACCGCTTTACAGAGATCAACATAAGCTGCAAGCAGCCCCTGCCGAAACTCTCATCTGCGTTCAGTGAGAACGAAGGGCAAGGATACGGTCAATTGTGACCTCTTTTGTGTAAAGCCTGACTGCTCTGGGCGCTGGTGTTCAAGCAGATGGTGGCGAAACCCTATCAAGATTATCTGAGCAAAGACCTTGCCCCGCAATGGAGCAGCGTCACCCCAGCGTAGTTGTTGCAGTCCTGGCGATCATCCTTCCCTTTCCAGAGAGGCACAACAAGGCCCTCTTTTGAGTCAGTTGGATGATGCCTTGTTCCAGGTTGAGCACAGAACTGCATGTAACGACACGAGTGCAGCATTTCCACCAGTCTTGAGAAGTTCAGCATGGACCCCATATATCCAGGAGCTTTACCCCATTTTAACCGGTCACTGCAGCCTTTTATTCCACAAATGAAGTGAATAACAGTGATTGGAGGTCAGCAATTGGGACAGTAATACCCTGACATCAAACTCGACAGCTGGTGGATCAGCCTGGTACAACCGCTCAAAGTAACCGGCCCAGCGGGCCTTCACTTCGGACTCCTCTGTCAAGAGGACACACCCTCCGCTCTAACTGCAGTGCTCCGAGGATGGGCTTGGATGAACGCAATGCACGAATTTCCCTGTAAGCAGGACGAGAATCACCTCACCACAGGTGTGCTCTACCCCCTCACAGATTCCTCGCACATAGACCTCCTTGTCCACCCTTAGTGCACGTACAGTTTCACGCCTCAGCTCCCTGAACCTCAGCTCTGCCATTTAGCCAGGCCCTGCGACTCCGGTCAATGAATCAGATGTCCGAGATAGTACCCAAAATTGAAGAACGAAATCTAATCATTGCACATAAGACTAAGTAAAGTCCAAAAAAAAGAACAAAAAATCAACTGGCAACAATACAAAGGAAACGGGTCTCAAAAGCACGATACGAAGAAATATATGAAGTCGAAACCAAACATCATTACAGTAATAAGAACCCATTATATATCAAGAATATTAGAACGATACCAAAACAAAAGATACAATGAATGGAACAAAAAAATGAAAAGAGGAGAGACAAAAATTCAACCAAGAACACAAATAAAATGAAGTATAAAAAAAGGCAAAAAGAAAGAAAAAATATAACCAGCAGATCACAAAACAAAACCAAATAAGATCAAATCACACATAAACAACAATCAAAACTGAAATATTTCCAAGAGGCAAGCGAAATATTTTTTTTTTCTAGACAAAATTGAGGTAAGAGTTGTTGTGACCCAACTGAGATGATAACTCACGATATAACTAAGGCTCATAGGGGGCAGTAATTAATAAAACCGACTATTCCCGCGAAATACTTTTGAGAATCGGTTCTGAGAAGAGGGTGAAATGACACACTGGCAGAACAAGCTGAATGGTTGTGTAGCCTTCATTTTGTTCTCCGCGTATGTAACTAATTTCTGATACGTTATTTCAGTAGTTGGTATTAAATAGCTGGTGGTTACAAAATATTGTCTGATTTGTATCATTAAAATGCATTATATCCCTTGTTGTTTTTTGACAGAACGAGATAGACAGCTGTTAGAAAGGCGATCTAGCCTAACGCGCACAGTTCTGAGTTGTTTCACTACATAAAGTCACATCGATATGTATAAGGGCTGTTTCACAATGAGGGTACCAAGTTTGTCTCCACAACCACTAAAAATTCAAACTCAATATTTTTTATATTTTATTTCTCCAAATCCAACATTGTTAATTACAATACTTAAATCCAATTTTTTGGAGCATCTGAATGAATATTTCTTATTAAAAATAATACCCCAAGGATGTTGAGAGTATTTTTTTTAACTACAACAGTCATTAATACAATTCAACTATAACCACAAATAACAACACTATCAAACTTCAGTGGTTTCCATAGTTTTACTGATAATGGAATTCGATGAGCCATGTCAACCTTACAAAACATCAAAATTTATAGCCAGCAAGTAGTTTCCTTATAACTCGTGGCAGTTTAGGCGTTTCCAGAGAGGACACATTTTTGACGGACACACGTAAGGCAATCAGTGCAGGCCATGCAAA
>CM068962.1:5102848-5132122 GCA_035128595.1 Eptatretus atami
GTTCAAGGATGAGACGATGTGATAATGTTTGACCAAGTTATAAAAATGATCAACATGAGTGGTACGAGTGACAGTGTATTAGCTGCAAAATGTCGAAAACCCGTTTCGTTCAACAACTTTAAAAATTTGACCTTTGCATAACCTTTAAAGGACACAAAACAATGTTGTGGACATTAAAATAAGGAAACAGGATACATGCTATAGCTTATTGGAGTTAGTTCGTCGAAGAAGGTCGAAAACCCGGTTCGATTCCCACAACTTTGAAAATTTGACCTTTGTGAACTTGAAAGGTCAAAGGTCAAGGATTATGACTTTGGTGCAAAACTTCCTCTGGAACATTCCAGGAACAATATAACGTCATATAGGCTTTATGGCATTTCGCACTCCTCGGATTATCCATACTTTGATGAAATCAGCGTAAAAACAAGCTTGAGGGGGGCGCCACGGCAAGGTGTTCGAGATGGAGCAAAATGGTTTGAAGACTTTAGTGGGGAATGACCTCAAGATTATGCATAAAAATATTGTCATCCTCGCTCTCAAAGTTTGGCGGTCGTATGATTTTTATGTCAAAATTCGAAATTTTCTAAGTTCGTGACCTGTGACCTGACCTTGGACGAAAATGAAAAATCGAGGTCCGTGGGGCTATGCAGGTGCCATTGGGCTAACCAAATACCGAAACCCTGCCAGATTCGACAAACCCCTCGGAGAAGATGGATTTTTATGTCAAAATTCGCAATTTTCTAAGTTTGTGACCTTGTGACCTTGACCTTGGGACGAAAATGAAAAATCGAGCTCTGTGGGGCTATGCAGGTGCCATTGGGCTAACCAAATACCGAAACCCTGCCAGATTCGACAAACCCCTAGGAGAAGATGCAAATTGAAATCGGCTACCCCCTAAAAACACCATTCACAATTTTCTAAGTTCGTGACCTTGTGCCTTGACCTTGGGACGAAAATGAAAATCGAGCTCTGTGGGGCTATGCAGGTGCCATTGGGCTATCCAGATACCAAAATCCTGCCAGATTCGACAAACCCCTCGGAGAAGAAAAAATTTTATGTCAAAATTCGCAATTTTCTAAGTTCGTGACCTTTTGACCTTGGGACGAAAATGAAAAATCGAGCTCCTGGGGCTATGCAGGTGCCATTGGGCTAACCAAATACCGAAACCCCTGTCAAATTCGACAAACCCCTAGGAGAAGATGCAAATTGAAATCGGCTACCCCTAAAAACACATGTTTTTTTGGGCGTGGCTCCGCCCATAATGGCGCACCACGCCCATTCTCAGGAAACACAACTAGATCATGATATAACCTCCCACCAAAATTTTATCAGGATCGGATCAAAACCCACGGAGCTATGCTCGGGACAGACAGACAGACAGACAAGCCAGTAGGCGGACATGGGTAGTCGCCCACCAATAGAACCTGACGCGATGGGCCCGTTCGATGGGAATGACCTGAGGATTAAGCCAAGAAAATTCATGATTCTAGCTTCAAGGGTTAATGCTGCAGATTGTTTTTTCGTTAAAATACCCCCCAATTTAGAGGTTTTTTTGGCCGTTGCTAGGCAATGGAGGGGTCCATAGCAACGGTTCTTTCTCACACATAACTAGGACATACCATGAACCTACCATACCAGTTTCATGTATATCTGACGCATAGTCTCTGAGATATAACGAACCGTTTTTTTATTGTTTTCGACCAGGGTTCATTCAAAGTCTATCTTCTCCGACAGTTTCATAGGATCCGGCTGGAAATTTTTGACAATATGGCTGAATGTACTGCCCACAGTCGCTCGTGGCCCGATTTTTGATTTTCGAAAAATAAAATTTTTATGATTTTTCAAATATTTCAAAGTCCCGTTGCTAGGCAACGGTGGTGTCCATAGCAATGGTTCTCATTTGCACACAACTAGGTCATGGTATGAACCTACCAACCAAGTTTCATCGAAATCGCCATTGTATTGACTGAGCACTGGACCGAACAGAGGGACAGACAGACAGACAGACAAACACAAGCCGAGGCGGACATGGGTAGTCGCCTACCCAATAGAACCTGACGCGATGGGCCCGTTCGATGGGGAATGACCTGAGGATTAAGCACAAGAAAATTCATGATTCTAGCTTCAAGGGTTAATGCTGCAGATTGTTTTTTCGTTAAAATACCCCCACATTTAGAGGTTTTTCGGCCGTTGCTAGGCAACGAGGGGTCCATAGCAACGGTTCTTTCTCACACATAACTAGGACATACCATGAACCTACCATACCAGTTTCATGTATATCTGACTCATAGTCTCTGAGATATAACGAACTTCGTTTTTTTATTGTTTTGACCAGGGTTCATTCAAAGTCTATCTTCTCCGACAGTTTTCATAGGATCCGGCTGGAAATTTTTGACATATGGCTGAATGTACTGCCCACAGTCGCTCGTGGCCCGATTTTTGATTTTGGGAAAAAATTTTTTTAATGATTTTTCAAAAAATTCAAAGTCCCGTTACTAGGCAACGGTGGTGTCCATAGCAACGGTTCTCATTTGCACACAACTAGGTCATGGTATAACCTACCCACCAAGTTTCATCGAAATCGCCATTGTATTAACGGAGCACTGGACCGAATAGACAGACAGACAGACAGACAAACATATCGATGGAAAAACTGATAAGGAAGAACACATTTAAAAAAAAAAAAAACATTTTCGACTGGATCGACTGCCCAACATATCGACGCAAAAACAGATAATAAGGTAGAACAAATTTCAAAAAAAAATTTTTTTTAATTTTTTTTTTTCGACTGGATCGACTACCCAACAAGCCGGTCGCGGACATGGGTAGTCGCCTACCCAATAGAACCTGACGCGATGGGCCGTTCGATGGGGAATAACCTGAGGATTAAGCACAAGAAAATTCATGATTCTAGCTTCAAGGGTTCATGCTGCAGATTGTTTTTTCGTTAAATACCCCACATTTAGAGGTTTTCGGCCGTTGCTAGGCAACGGAGGGGTCCATAGCAACGGTTCTTTCTCACACATAACTAGGACATACCATGAACCTACCATACCAGTTTCATGTATATCTGACTCATAGTCTCTGAGATATAATGAACTTCGTTTTTATTGTTTTTGACCAGGTTCATTCAAAGTCTATCTTCTCCGAGTTTTCATAGGATCCGGCCGGAAATTTTTGACAATATGGCTGAATGTACTGCCCACAGTCGCTCGTGGCCCGATTTTTGATTTTAGAAAAAAAATTTTTTTTAATGATTTTTCAAAAATTTCAAAGTCCCGTTGCTAGGCAACGGTGGTGTCCATAGCAACGGTTTTCATTTGCACACAACTAGGTCATGGTATGAACCTACCAACCAAGTTTCATCGAAATCGCCATTGTATTAACTGAAATCGCCATTTTAAATACTGATAATAAGGGTAGAACAAATCTAAAAAAAAACATTTTTGGAATTTTTTTTTTTCGACTAGATCGACTACCCAACAGACAAACATATCAACGGAAATACTGATAATAAGGGTAGAACAGATTTCAAAAAATTTTTTTGTAGACGAGATCGACTACCCAATATCGACGGAAATACTGATAATAAGGGTGGAACAAATTTCCAAATGTTTTTTTTTTTTAAAAAAAAATTTTTCGAGCGAAGAAGTGTGTCTTCGTCCACATAGTGGGAAGGAGAAGGGGGTGTTCTGGACATGTTTGATCGGGGGACTTGAGTGAAAGTGGGGGAGGGGGAGGGAAGAAGGGGAATGGTCCCCTTTTGCCGGCATTAGTACATGATTGAACGAAGTTGTGTAGGTTAAAACAGCATGTTCAAACGGGTCATACTAAACAACGCCTGGACACCACCCAGAAGAGTCCGTGGGGGTGGAGGGTCTATGGGAGGAGGTAAGTGTGAGGGAAGGTGAAGGAAAGGAAGGGCGTTTTCTTTCAATCCTCGAAAAAGCTGCTCCAGTGTTCATGCCTTTATTTAATTTCCACACATACGATAAACTCGAGAATCTCTTAACTTGAGATGAATTGCGGAATTGATCCGAGCAGCAGTTCTGATTAAAAAAAAGAAAAAAGGTTTCATTTGTCCAATTTGCACATTCTTCGACATCCCTTCCTCTCCTCGACTTCCGGAGAGTTGTATGGTGTTAGAGGGGGTTTGGAAGGAGTATAGCATGAGGAGAGGGGAGGGGGCAGCATGAGGGTGGGGGGCAGAGGCAGCATGAGAGGAGGGGAAGGAAGTAGCGTGAGAGGAGAGTGAGGAGGTAGCGTTTACATTTAGAAATTAAAGACAAATTTACAATTGCTTTTAGTGCAAGTGCTGTTAGCATTTGAAAGTGGAAGAGTCCACCAGGAAGTGCTCGTCTTGTTAGCCATGAAACATAACAAGCGGTTTGAGAGAGGAAACTATGACTCGGTCATGCTAAGCACAGAGACTATGCGTGGGGTTTTGGACGAATGTCTGAGCTCGTTGGTCTGGAAACTGCAAGGTTGTGTTTTACTTCCTTTTTCATGGAGGGAGCAGTTGCAATCTGGACTGGTAACTGTAATTTCACAATCATTATCCCCATGCTTTTTGAAAAAAATGGGGAGGATATTGTAATCGGCTCCATCCGTCTGTCTGTCTGTCTGTCTGTCTGTCTGTCTGTCCGTCCGTCACGCTATCTCCTAAACGGTTTGGCACAAATTCACCAAACTTGGTAGTTATGATCACCACACGGCAGGAAGGTGCAAGATCAGAATCATTTTTGCCCAAATGAACAGTATCGAAGATGAAATACCAAAAAATGCAATTACAGGAACATGTTTTAAAATGAAACTCGATATACAATCACCATTGGAGGAGGATGCATGAAATATGTAACGATTTTTTTTTGATTTGACCACCAGTTCATGTCCCGAGGGGTGGGGACTTGGGGGTCAAAATGGGGGGGGGGGGTGGGGAAATATTTAACTCGAAATTTGATATTGGGTCATTCCTGGTGAAACTTTTTGACATCTTTCAACTTTGCTTTAGGTGGGAAGCGTGGAGATCTGCGATGGCACGCCGTCGACTTCACTCCAGTTTAAAACTTGAATTCATCTTTTGAGTCTTTTTAAACCACTTTTTTGTTGTTGTGCGATAAAATTACTGTTGGACTGTTGCAATTTGATTTTGCGGTTTCCGCAAGTATCATTGGGATTTCCCCATTGTTGGGCTGAATGTAATCTCTTCCCATCCCGAGGGAATAACATGGCTTCTCACTATGCTCAGAATGGCATGTTTCTGATACTGTTGTCCTGTGCCGTCGCAGTTTTACCGCTCGTTGTTATTTTACCATCGCAAACATCGATGTTAGTCAAAGCACCGTAAACAGAACTTCATTGTCAATATCGATCAATAATTATAGCTTTCCATGTATTTTATTCACCGTCCTTTATCCTCTCTTAAGCTTGGAGTTCCCAACTCCTTTGTGCTGCTCAGCGGGCAGTACAAAGGCCAGGATGAGAAGCGCACTCGCCTCAAAGCCTCACTCAGGTACAACCCATTGTTCTACACAGTCGTATCGGTGTTTTTAGTCCAAGACTGTGATGTCGTCACGGATCGTGTTTCGGGATATTTTGTGTCGTGGTGACGCGTAATAAATTGTGATGTATAGTTTCCGTCGTACTGCTTGTAAGAGGTATCTTATCATTGGGTCCATTCGTGTGCATGATGCGTCACCAACTGACACACCGCAGAGTGGGCATGTTTGGTACCGTGTTGGAGTACGGCGCAGAGAGGAAGATTTCACGGCACAGCACACTCGGTGCCTCTGTCAGCCTTGGTCTACCTCATGGCGTACATCTTCGTCTGAGGTATCCCAATGCTTCTTCAAACTACTCTTTAGCCTTTAAAATACTCTTTAGATGCGCGTTTGTGTTTTCTTTCATGACCTTAGTCTGTTTCATCCTCGTGGTTTCCGCAGGTTGAACCGTGCCAACCAGATGTACACAATTCCCGTGCACCTGGCTAGTGAGGTGTCCCCTAGCGTGGTACTGTACGCCACGGTGACCCCTTTGCTGGCATACCTCGCCCTCGACAGACTGGTCATACAGCCGTATCTCCGTTCACGGAAAGAGAGGTAAACGAATGCTACCCTCTGTCGGCACAGCTTATCTACTTCCAGCTGTTGATAAGAAGGCCCGAGATTTGTGCTTTGGGCAGAATAATTGCAGTCACCTGGAAACTGGCAATCGATACTCTGTGACTTTGTCAGGACATCTTTGGACCTGTGGCTTGGCCTTGGGGTTAGTGGGACGACCTGTAGGCTTGTGGATCATCATTTTGACTTTTTAGGTTTATTTTTGTTGTTTATTTTTTTTATTGGTGTTTATTTTTAGCTCGCGTTTTGAGTACCATATTTTTGGTGTTTCAGTCGATGTTGAGTACAAGTCGAATTGGCTAATTTTCCAATTTTCCCTTCCTTCATAGATAAGTCGATGTGGAGTACAAGACGAAGCAAAATAAACTATGATAGTTAAGCCTCAGTCACATTTGGCACGGCGGCCGTAGGGTCTACAAAATCTACGGCCACTAGCAATTATAGGCGGCCACAGTATTTCCACGGTCACACAATGTAGCAGTCACATATGTTTTTATTTTTCGGGGAGCCGCACGGCGTATTTAAAATTGTGGAGACCGAAAACGTGGGGTGCCATACGGTCTTTGATTTGATGTCGCACGGTGACCTTAGGGCGTCCCTGCGGCGGCCATAGAATTTTCAAGGCAGACGCAAGGTAGCATCAAGGTGCCCGCAAGGCGACCGCAGGAGGGCCCTAAGGCGAACATGCAGCCAGACGGACGGTAACGAGTGGGTATATATACCAGTTCTTTTTTACTGAAATAAAATATAACAGTTCGAATATACCGTATATATAACTGAATATACTATAACTATAATATTATAACTGAATATACCAGTTCGGAGTATAGGCAAACACCTATACTCCGATCTCTAGCGGTAGCGCACGGTCGACGCAGACTGCCACGAGGCGTACGTAGGACGCACGGCGGGCGTAGGGGAACCGTGTGTCGACGCTGCGTTGCCGCAGGTAGTCACACAGACCGCAAGGCCACCGTACGTTGAACACAGGGACACCTTAGGACTACCCTACGGCGACCGTGGAAATAGTGCGGCCGCCGTAATTTTTTGGGTTGGCAAAATTCATTTTTCATTGATAAGAGCGACGGCAGCCGCACGAATAACGCAAGCCCACCGTACGCCCTACGTACGGTCGACGTGGAACACATCTACGTCACAGCTTGGCTTGTCGAATTGCTACGGCCAACGTAGAAATGAAAAAGTTATAACTCCGCGCTATAATTCCACGACCCCTACGGCCTGTAAAGAAAGCCATACGGCGTAGGGCCACCCTGAGGCCACCTCAGAAACTCTGCGGCCGCCGCACGTTTCTGTCAATTCAGGGGGGGGGTACGGCCGCCGTATCCTAGCCGTAGAGCAAATGTGACTTAGGCCTTAGCAAGACCGTCAGTCAGAACAAAAGAGTGTTAATTCCTCCCTGCACTCATAAAACACCGCCGCTTCATTGCTGCCATGTACTTCCAGCATCATGATATTAATGAGCTGTTTTGCGCATATTATTTTAATTAGCAGAGTACCCCCCCCCCCCCGAATTAGCATGTGTATGACCGCATATTAGCAGAGTTTATTCTAAAGTTTGTTTTCATTCCTATTTCTCTTCAGTTCTGGCTGCACTGAAAGTAATTTTCTCCTGATGTAAACATCCGCTGGGATTTCATATGGTCCTCATTGTTGATTGTCACGCATGTCTCATGCCCGCTCCACGAAATGAAAAATGCGTGAACATGTTTTCATGTCAGTGGCGTGAAATCGTAATCACGCGAAAATCTCCACTTTTACAGTATTATCTTTCCAGCGGTCCCGTTTTAGCTCGCCTGTTCGAAGAACAGAGAGCTATAGCGATACCCCCGGCGTGAGCATCAGCGTGAGCATCAGCGTGAGCGTGAGCGTGAAAATGTTAAAGTTTTTTGTGCAAGTTATTTTTTCCTTTCTAATGTTTTTATCTACCACACTATTTTTATACGCCCTATATATATATCGGGGTGATTATGTGATACCAGTCGTCCGTCCGTCCGTCTGTCTGTCTGTCCGTCCGTTCCTGTCCGCACTCTAACTCCCAAAGTTTTCAACTTTCACGTTTCATATTTGGTACATAGGTACAGACTGTGAGACGGTGTGTCGTGACATACGTTCGTCAACTAAAGTGCTGCCATGGCAACCAGGATGCTGTTTTCGATTCGTTCCTGTCCGCACTCGAGCTCCCAAAGTTTTCAACTTTCACGTTTCATATTTGGTACATAGGTACAGACTGTGGAGACGGTGTGTCGCAACATAAGTTCGTCATCTAAAGTGGTTGCCATGGCAACCAGGATGCTGTTTTCCATGTAGCACAATTCTGTATATACCTTCTTGTTCCAGCGTATATTGTGCTCACTTGCGCTCTTGTTACTGATTACAATATACAAATACATATATTGCTTTAAAATTATTGGATCAGACTTCACTGCAATGCTTTATAAAAAATATTAATTATTAGACGAGTCTTTTTAAAACGATAAATGTATAAACAGGCGAGCATTGGGTGGCTTTGACACCAACTCTCTGGTTCTTCATCTACCACCGCAGGAACCCTTTAGAATAACACACACACACACACACACACACCACATATACACACACACACCACATACACACATACATACACACACATGCACATACACATACATACATAACACACACATACACACACACATGCACATACATACACACACACACACACTGAAGCTTGTTTTTGTAATAGATGAGCCATTGTAGCCCACCAAATGGATGATGTAAATTTTTGATTTTGTGACATTTCCTTTCAGTAACCCTGGTGATGAGTTGATGGGAAGGTGCTTCTGTTTTGGGTCCTGTTATCTACGTGCAATGATGGTTACCTGTGACGTGTGTGTCCTGGTGACAGAGAAGTGAAAGAGCAAAGGGAGAACCGTTCAAGTGAAATGCAAAGACACAAGGAAGAAGCAGAGGCAGTGGTCAGTACCACTAAACCAACAATGCACCACCGCACGTGGTTACAGGCACTCCCTCGCTCTGACCTCAGAATGATTGTTTTTGGTGGTGTTGGTGGGGAGGAGAGGTTGTTTGTCCATGGGGCACATAACAGGGAAGTGTTGCAAATGTTTCATTCAATCAGAAGTGTCCTTGTTTTCATGTTAATGCCTTGTTTTGGGACTCTCTGCTCGCTTCATGCTGTCTTGTGTTTAGTCTGGAGGGGTTTTCCTGCTTTTAGGACTATGACGATGCTGGTGAATTTTTGGTAATCAATAGAAAAGGCAAGTGTCTTCCTTTCTACGAGAGCACTCAGCCATGCTGCTTGAAGGATTTAAATGATCACGGGGTTTTATCTCGGCACCACTCGTCACGCTCTCGTAGAATAGACCACCAATGATTTCACGATCCATGTCATCAAGTGATGTGATACCAACACACCCATAACCCATCAAGTTTTTTTCCCACGTGATAATTAGATCCATCGTTACGTCAGAACATGCAGTGATTTGGCAAGCCTGTAGAACTACACCGATACAAGTCCTCTTACGGAAACTTCACCGTGTCTTCAAGGAGGAACAAAAGTTAAAATTCAGAATTGCGGGATCTGATAATGATCAGTTTTATTCACTTTCTATCATTTAATGTGCAAGACAACCATCATTAAACAGTAACACGGTCTTGAGTGAACTTCCTGGTAGTTTATGTGGAGGTCAGCACGTCTTGCCTCTGTGGGTCCCTGATTGGCTATGAAACCAATGTGACGTGGATGTGTTTAAAAGTCTCTCTTTCTCTCCCCCTCTCTTCCTCCCTCCCTCTTTTCCTCACTTCCGCTTGTGCTCTGCCCACCAGGTGGTTTGCCTTTGCCTTCGTGTGGTAGTCAGGGCAGGCTTTAGTAGTTTATCCAGGGTGCCTGTGATAACTCACATCCACCAACTAATGCCAGATCTTTAATGGCCACCACTAATGCTGGCACACAGGACACCCGGCTTAACATTCATCTGAAGCGCACTTAGTGATGTATTGCGTTGCCTGTGAAGCACCATTCCGATGGGTTATCGTCAGGTGGGACGCCCAAATTAGATGGCTCAAAGGTAAGTGCACTACTTCTCCACCACCATGTCAGATGTGAAAGCCTATCGGGGGCCCTATCGGGAAAAAACCCACAGAGGCAAGACGTGGGACCTCCACATAAACTACCAGGAAGTTCATTCAAGATGCTGTTTCTATATAATTATTTTTTTAATGTGTATACGTTGATTAGTTGGGGTAGTCATGGCAATGTATGATGCCTCAAAAACCTCTGTGAGGGTAAATGGAGTGCAGAGTGAGGATGTCGAAGTGAAAGTAGGTGTTCATCAGGGGGGGTTAGTCTTGAGCCCAATCCTGTTCATCATGATTCTTGAGGCTATATCACAGGAATTTAAAGGAGGCTTACCTTGGGAACTCCTGTATGCTGATGACCTCGTCCTGATAGCCGACAGTGTGGAAGAGGTAATGGGTAAACATACAGTATGGAAGGAGGGTACGGAGGCCAGAGGACTGAAAGTGAATACAGGGAAAACAAAAGCACTGATTAGTGGTGTGGGAGAAGGAAGTGTGGAAAAAAGAGGGAGGTGGCCCTGTGCTGTCTGTAAGAAAAGGTGTTGGTAACAATTCAATATTGTGTAAATCCTGTAACTGCTGGGTGCACAAGAGGTGTAGTACTGTAGTGGCATCAGGGGTAGACTGCAGATGATACCTGACTTCTAATGTGCTGTTTGCTTAGGTAAGCTAGTGATTCGAGTTATAGCAGAAAGGTTAGTTTATGGGGATATATCTCTGGAATGTGTAGATAAATTCTGTTACCTTGGTGATATGATTAGTGCAGGTGATGGTGTGGAGGCAGCAGTGAATGTAAGAATTTGAGGTGGCTCGTGGAAGTTTAGGGAGTTGTTACCCCTATTGACATCGAAAGGGAACTCTCTCCGATGCAAGGGAAAACTTTATGTAGCTTGTGTTAGAAGCGTGATGTTGTATGGCAGTGAAACATGGGTGATCAAAAATGAGGATGAACGGAGGTGTGAACGAAATGAAATGAGAACGGTGAGGTGGATGTGTGATGTGACACTGAAGGATAGGAAATCAAATGTGGAATTAAGAGATGGGTTAAGGCCCAGTCACACCTTGACGTTTTAGCCAGCTTATGCCGATTTTTGAAGAATTTGTCTAAAACGCTGGCACATGTCGAATACGTATGGGTAAGTTTTGGAAACATTGAGAGCACGCTGAAAAACACTGCCATACGTCGTAGTACGCTGGCTTTCATCGTTGTACTTTTGCGGTTGTCCTCAAATTTTGCATGCTTGAAATTTTACGACTTATGCCAGCGTATGACTCACAAGTTCCGCTACGCTGACCATAAGTTGTAGGCACGTTATGCGATCGTTGACACACGTCGACACACGTTACTTGTAAGTTATCATAAGTCGAAACACGTCGAGGTAATGTTTAGCGTACCCGAAACTTATTTCTAACCTATGAGTAACGTGTTGTAGGCACGTTACGCGATCATTGACACACGTCCACACACGTTACTTGTAAGTTACTCATAAGTCGAAACACGTCAAGGTAATGGTTAGCGTCAGTGTTTCCAGACTCCCTGGTTTTTGGGTTTTTTTCTTTCTTCGGTATGACGGTGATGTTGACACTTCAATTTCTAGTGCGGTTATGATTTTAATCGTTGAGCGGCAGCCTATTAATTATATTATATTATAACCGCACTAGAAATCGAAGTGTCACATCACCGTCATACCGAAGAAAAGAAAAAAAAAAGGGAGTCTGGAACACTGACGCTAACCATTACCTCGACGTTGTTTCGACTTATGAGTAACTTACAAGTAACTTTTGTCGACGTGTGCCAACGATCGCATATCGTGCGTACAACTTATTCCCATCGCATGCGGAACGTGTGAGCCATACGGCAAGTACGTCGTAAATTTTTAACACGTTTAAAAGTACAAGACGTACTCCACTTATTACGACGTATGATAGCGTACTTTAGCGTTTCTATTCACGTATACCAAACTTACCCATACCGTATTGTACGTGCGCCGGCGCGTTTTAGACGCATTTTTCAGAGGTCGGCATACGCTGGCAAGATCGCCAAGGTGTGACTGCGATGTTGACACTTCCATTTCTCGGCGGGTTATGATTTGAATCATTGTGCGGCAGCCTTTTAATAGGCTACGCCACGTGATCGTCGGTGATACGTGCAGCGCGCTATGCATAAGTTAGACTATCGTTGGCATAGGTTGTGAACGCCGACACGGCTAAGCATTCGTTGGTATAAGTTATCTATAAGACAACGAAACGTTCTGTGTCCGTTACTAATATGTTATGCATACAACCAACTCGTTATGAATACGTCCGAATCTTTTAAAAAAAAAAACATCAAAAGTTCAGCGTAAGCCAGCGTTTTACATACATTTTGATACGTTGCCATTGCTGGCTAAAACATCAAGGTGTGACTGGGCCTTTTTTAGAAAGAGAAAGCATTAGTGAGGTTATGCGTCGGGGTAGGTTGAGATGGTTCGGACATGTGGAAAGGATGTGGGTAGGTAGCTGTGTGAGGAGGTGTATAAATATGAATGGAAGGAGAGCCGGAGGCTTTGCGAGGAAAACATGGGATGTGTTGCCTGGAGATGATCTGAGAGTGAAAGGCCTCACAAGAGGGCTAGCAAGAGATCGTGCAGCCTGGAAAGCAACCATAAGATGAACTACAGCTTACACATGCAAGCATGGAGACGGCCGTAAAACGACGATGATGATGATGATGATGATGATGATGATACAGAGTTGAGGCTCGTGGAAGAGCGAGAACACTGAATGGATCGGGATGTACCAGAATAAAAGGAAAAGTCGAAAGAGAGGGGGGAAGAAACACCAATAGCAGGATTGAGGAACATGATAGAAGGAAACCTGGACAACATGGGATGTGGAGAAGAATGAGAGGTAGTGAAGGATGCAGAGTGTGAACAAAATGGATACAAAAGCAAACTCTCAGGAAGGCTGGAAGAAGGTGGGCCTTGGGGATGGGGGGGGGGGTAACGAGGGTAGAAAAGATAATGGTTTTGGATGGGAGACGATCTGAGGTGGTGGTGAACAGGTGTCCTGAAGACCTCGAGGGAAGAATGAGGAGATTGAAGTGAATGTGCAAATGTTGATCGTTAAATGATAAAAAGTGAATAAGATGATCATTTTCAGATTTGATAATTCAGAATTTTAATTTTTTTTTTTTTAGTCTTTTGTTTCTCTTTAACCCACACTGTGACTGCAATTCACTTTCTTCCTCATCATTGTCATATCCCCATTGTGTTCCCTTCACTTTTCACCGTTGTACCCTTTCATTCCTGAAGCCTTCGTCATTCACTTTGAAAATCTCGTGCACCTCCTCACATCAACTCTTCCAACGATGTTCCTTGCTCCGTGACAGGTGCGACTTATGCAAGAGACTGTACGGAGAAATGTGGAAGCTGAGGAGGCGAAGATGGGTGAGGAACCTCTCCGTCTGTCCCACATAGCTCCTTTTCACCACCCACAACCCCTCCACCACTCAATCGTTCAATTCTTCCACCCACACACCATGTCCTATCCTCCCATTCCTCCATCTACAATGTGGTGGTTGTGGTTTCCATCTGGAGCTCCCTTTTCCATAGCCCCTGCCCTGCTCCCCCTCCCCAACTCCTGTGGAATATCTAAGGATATATGTCCCTTTCAGTCGCAGTCTTGTAGACTTGCAGCCAGGCTTTTTATGATCTCTCTTTTATTTATTTATTTTTTAACCATGGCCACCTGCACCCCTCCCAAAAAATTTCTAATGCATCCATATTGTCCACCCTTTACCCCTCGTCGTTACCTACATCCCTTGTTTGTCCGTCTCCGTCTACTTTCTCCCCCCGCCCTGCTGTTCCTGCTTTCTCCTGCTTTGTCATGTTGTGTTCTGATTTGTTCTGTGTCATAGCTCTTCCACGAGCATAGAGCATGTATAAAAACAAACAAATAAATAAAAATGCCATTGATGATACTTCCAGCCTTATCCAAGCTGTTGGATTCCTCACCCATGTTTACCCTAATGGATTTTATCAGCTCAAAGGCGATAAGAGTATGTTCACTGCTGTGGGACGCGAGATGCGGCTGATGTTTCGAACTTTAACCCTTCGTCACAGCACAACCGGTATATTTCCCCTATTGGTCTGGCCTGCACACTGCTGTCTCTTCCACGTACACGTCTGCTATCTCTTCATCTCTGGACATAGTGTCTCCTTTCTCAACACCATCATTTCTTTCATTGGTTCATATCTTCACATTTCCAGCTATCTTGCCCAACACCCTGTCCCTGGTACAACAATTAGTGTGGTGAGGCAATTGTCAGAAGGAATCTCGCCTGTTCCTCCTGGAAAGCCAAACACACCGGTGGGACAATGTGATTTCTCCGAAAAGCTCGCAACCATCGCATTTCCTGTAATCGGACGTACTACAGCACAACATCATGGCCACTTGAGGGGGTGACCTCGGTCTCTCACCACCCCCAAAAATCTGGTGGCAGTTTGTCACGTCCCTTACTGGACAATGCACCTCACCTGTTCCTTCACTTTTGAACGATTGGGTCATGATAGACATTGCTTATGCTAAAGGTTGAGTGCCTTAACTCTACCTTCCTGTAATCCCTCTGTTCCTGTACCTATCCTACCCCTCCTCTCCCCCCCTCCCCCAATTGAAAACTTCCTCCAGCATGAGCTTCCTTCCCACAAAGTTGCAAATTCCTAAAAACACTCTACAGCTGGTAGACTCTTCCACTACAGCTGGTCCTGATGCTATCAAACCGTTGATATCCAAGACTAGTTAATCTGCTCTGTCTCCACTTCTGTCTGCTGCCCGCCACTGCCTTGTGGTCTCCTATCCCACTTTCACATCTGCTGAGACCCCGTTCCCTTTTCACCTGCAACTCCTCTCACGCTGCGGTGCATGCGTACGTTCTTGTGCTTCCGTTTCCCATGCACTTCCATTTTGTTTATTTGTTGTCACGTGTTGTTCTGCTCTTCCATGAGACGTGATACCTATATGAAAAAAATAATAATAATAATAAAACATTGGGATGTGGCAGTGTGGGACACGCACCCTTCTTTCACCCCTTTTCCATCTCAATTACTTAACCAAACGAATATGCTCAAAGTTGACACTGATATTAAAAGTTTTGAATGTGTACATCAGGTTTAGTGGTAATGCAGGCGTGGTACGGACGCTTGGTGCTGGATGCGAGTGCACCGGGAGAACGGGCACGAGTCATCGACGTCACGGCACCGCTGCAATGCCTGGTCCGGCAGTCGAAGCTCGTCGTCACGGAGGCTTCTAAGGTATTACCGCGCAACATCGTGGTATTCGTACACCATGTAAAATGGGGCCGAGTAGGTCAAGCGGTGATGGCGAGCAACACGTAACACTTTTGATCTTTCAATTTGGTTCTCGAGTGTTGTCAAGATTTTTCATGTTTTTCCGTTCAACAAAGAGCTTTAGAGATCGAGTTTTCCAATAAAATGTTTTCTCTTCAATCTCACCGGTATTCCCTCCAGGTGGGCCTGCCGGGATTCTACGATCCGTGCATTGGGGAGGAGAAGAGCCTCAAGGTGTTGTACCAGTTTCGTGGTGTGCTCCACCAGGTCACCGTGGGAGATGCCGAGCCGCTCAAGATTCCACGGCAGTGTAAGGATCTCATTCGGTTACTAACCTGTTTTATTAACTTTTACCCCCTCATCTTTTAATTCTTACATCCCTCCACCCTTTAACTTTTACATCCTCACTGTTAACTTTAACACCTTCACCCTTTAACTCTTACACCCTCACCTTTTTTAACTCTTACACCCTCACTGTTTAACTTACCCCTCACCCTTTAACTTTTACCCCCTACCCTTTAACTTTTTACATCCTCACTGTTTAACTTTAAACCTTTCACTTTAACTCTTACACCCTCACTTTTTAACTCTACACCCTCACTGTTTTAACTTACCCTTCACCTTTACTTTACCCCCTCACCCTTTAACTTTTACACCCTCATCTTTTAATTCTTACATCCTCACCCTTTAACTTTTACACCCTCACCCTTTAACTTTTACATCCTCACTGTTTAACTTTAACACCTTCACCCATTAACTCTTACACCCTCACCTTTTTAACTCTTACACCCTCACTGTTTTAACTTACACCCTCACCCTTTTGATTTCATCCACATATTTGGACACACATAGTCCTCAGGTAAATAATAGATAACTCAGGTGATTGTGAACATGCACGTAAGACATGGAGTTTGAACATGCCTGCATTTGGCCTGACTACCCATTCGTGATGGCATCAGATTACTTACACATGGTCATGTACAGTGCCTTCAGAAAGTATTCACATGTTTTTTTTTACTACATCCTAAATTTAAAATGGATTAAATTTAATTTTTTTTGTCACTGATCTACACTAAATACCCCATAATGACAAAGTGAAAACATGTTTTTAGAAATTCTTACAAATTAATAAAAAGTGAAAAGCTGAAATGTCTAGTGTCAATTTAATCCATTTTATATTCAGCCTGTAACACAACATGTGACAAAAGTCAAGGGGTTTGAGCACTTTCTGAAGGAACTGTCATGGCACACGTCACCACCACCTACACACGTAGATTACTTACACATGGTCATGTATTTAACAGCACGTCACCACCACCTTACACACGTAGATTACTTGCACATGGTCATGTATTTAACAGCACGTCACCACCACCTTACACACGTAGATTACTTACACATGGTCATGTATTTAACAGCACGTCACCACCACCTTACACACGTAGATTACTTACACATGGTCATGTATTTAACAGCACGTCACCACCACCTTACACACGTAGATTACTTACACATGGTCATGTATTTAACAGCACGTCACACCACCTTACACACGTAGATTACTTGCACATGGTCATGTATTTAACAGCACGTCACCACACCTTACACACGTAGATTAACTTACACATGGTCATGTATTTAACAGCACGTCACCCACACCTTACACACGTATATTACTTACACATGGTCATGTATTTAACAACACGTCACCACCCACCTTACACACGTAGATTACTTACACATGGTCATGTATTTAACAGCATGTCACCACCACCTTACACACAGATTACTTACACATGGTCATTTATTTAACAGCACGTCACCACCACCTTACACACGTATATTACTTACACTGGTCATGTATTTAACAACACGTCACCACCACCTTACACACGTAGATTACTTGCACATGGTCATGTATTTAACAGCACGTCACAACCACCTTACACACGTAGATTACTTACACATGGTCATTTATTTAACAGCACGTCACCACCACCTTACACACGTAGATTACTTACAATGGTCATGTATTTAACAGCACGTCACCACCACCTTACACACGTAGATTACTTACACATGGTCATGTATTTAACAGCACGTCACCACCACCTTACACACGTGTAGATTACTTGCACATGGTCATGTATTTAACAGCACGTCACCACCACCTTACACACGTAGATTACTTACACATGGTCATGTATTTACAGCACGTCACCACCACCTTACACACGTAGATTACTTGCACATGGTCATGTATTTAACAGCACGTCACCACCACCTTACACACGTAGATTACTTACACATGGTCATGTATTTAACAGCACGTCACCACCACCTTACACACGTAGATTACTTACACATGGTCATGTATTTAACAGTACGTCACCACCTTACACACGTAGATTACTTACACATGGTCATGTATTTAACAGCACGTCACCACCACCTTACACACGTATATTACTTACACATGGTCATGTATTTAACAGCACGTCACCACCACCTTACACACGTAGATTACTTACACATGGTCATGTATTAACAGCACGTCACAACCACCTTACACACGTAGATTACTTACACATGGTCATGTATTTAACAGCACGTCACCACCACCTTACACACGTAGATGACTTACACTGGTCATGTATTTAACAGCACGTCACCACCACCTTACACACGTAGATTACTTGCACATGGTCATGTATTTAACAGCACGTCACCACCACCTTAACACGTAGATTACTTACACATGGTCATGTATTTAACAGCACGTCACCACCACCTTACAACCGTAGATTACTTGCACATGGTCATGTATTTAACAGCACGTCACCCACCCTTACACACGTAGATTACTTACACATAGTCATGTATTTAACAGTACGTCACCACCTTACACACGTAGATTACTTACACATGGTATGTATTTAACGCACGTCACCACCATCTTACACACGTAGATTACTTACACATGGTCATGTATTTAACAGCACGTCACCACCATCTTACACACGTAGATTACTTACACATGGTCATGTATTTAACAGCACGTCACCACCACCTTACACACGTAGTTTACTTACACATGGTCATGTATTTAACAGCACGTCACCACCTTACACACGTAGATTACTTACACATGGTCATGTATTTAACAGCACGTCACCACCACTACACACGTAGATTACTTACACATGGTCATGTATTTAACAGCACGTCACCACCACCATTACCACACGTAGATTACTTACACTGGTCATGTATTTAACAGCACGTCACCACCACCTTACACACGTAGATTACTTACACATGGTCATGTATTTAACAGCACGTCACCACCATCTTACACACGTAGATTACTTACACATGGTCATGTATTTAACAGCACGTCACCACCCTTAACACGTAGTTTACTTACACATGGTCATGTATTTAACAGCACGTCACCACCTTACACACGTAGATTACTTACACATGGTCATGTATTTAACAGCACATCACCACCACCTTACACACGTAGATTACTTACACATGGTCATGTATTTAAAGAGCAGGTTGCGGGTCACCAAACATGTTCTGAAAATTATCAAGATGATTATATGTGCATTAAATAGTTCGATGCAAATATGTGGTTGCCAAACTATTGGGAAAATTTAATAGAATTTAACTCCGAAGTTGTTATTTCTCGAGGGCTGTTGAAAAAAACAGCCGCGCGCCATATATGGATGTGACGTCACGTTCTCCAAAACAAAGCGGACACTCACTCGCTCATTGAAGAAGTGTCCAGTTCAGCGGGCCGTTCTTTCGCTTTTTTGAGCTTGCAACTGTTATATTATCCTTTTTTATTTTGAATTATTGTAGAAACAAAGTTATTTGGATATTTGTACATCATGCCTCGTACGTGTGTCGTCTTGTTTTGCGAAAATGGCTGGAAAACGGGTAATCACTTCCACCGATTCCCGAAGGAATCAAACATTCGCCGGCAGTGGATAAGAATTTGTACAAACAAAACCGGGCGAATTTTCTCCCAAAGAAAACGGGTAAGAGGACCCTTTGGATAGACTTGTCATTTGTGGGTGACCATTTCACAGCCGAAGAACGAAGGCATAACACATCTGATCACACTCTGTGAATATGAGTTGTTGGTTGACAAGTTCTCCAGAGTACTGCTCTGTCACAGAATCAATTGTTGAGTTTAAGTGAGAAAAACCTTGAAATGTATTCTTAAAGAATACATGGAAAACACATTAAATAAACTTTCTGAAAAAACACAAGCATAAAAAATTCTCAACAATCACTTATTGTTGATTAAATTACTTTTTTAACAGCATCAGCAAATTGGACTATTTCATTTCAATTGTAAAAAATTGATCAATTTTCCACATTTTTCTTCTAAATTTGGTAGAATATTTCCCAATGGGCTAAACATGTTTGGTTATTTATATGCCACAACAGTCTCTTGAAAGTTGGGGTTTGTTCAAATGTTCACTTTCGCTGGGGTCAAGCTCAACTGTCAGAGAAAGACTTCAACGCCAAGGCTACGGTGTATAATATATTTGGTCCATTATTGATTCATTCTATTTCTGACTCTTGAGTGACTTGAGGGTTGGTGGTGGTCGTTTGGCAGCTTAGCTGCCGGGGTAGCTATCATTTCTTGAAGCGCGACTGTGTTGCTGATGCAGTGCCCCTCTACCAGTACACACCAACTGGAACTGTACTTCATTTCGCCGACCTCGGAAGGATGCAGCTGAGTCAACCCCTGGTGTATTAATTCAGCGGCCGACGGAGCTTGAACTCAGGACCCTAGGATCCCAAGCCGCCACCCTAACCACTGAGCCAACACCAGGCTACTAGAAGGTTAAAATTATTATATCAAGTCACAGACGAATCAAACTTTACATTATTTTTATGCATTGAACAAGAAAATGAAAATCTACAAACCAATCTTCTGGTGGAGTCTGTCAGTGTGAACTGCCGGGTAGTCAGTCCTGCCACTTGTACACGAAATAGGCCGTTTTCTGGCACTTGCAAGTGGCTCAAATTTATATGGTTCAGAGCCAGAAAATCCATCGTATAAATTCCCATCATCCTCCGACTCGTCCTCGGCAATATCGGAATGAACACACTCAATTTCATCGCCGCTGAAATCGCTCTCTGATTCGCATTTCGCCATTGTTTACACGCTGTTTCGAATGTTCACGAAGTTTTTCGGAGAACGTGACGTCTAGCATATTCGGTAAATTCCGGTCTGTTTTTCGTACACTGACAAAGTTTTTAACTTAAAAGTTATTTTAGCATATTTTGAGTTTCAAATGTAAGAAAAAACTTGCCCCAACGATTATTAATGTGATTACAATCTTTGAATCACGCAGGAAGTCATCAGCGACCCAAAACCTGCTCTTTAACAGCACGTCACCACCACCTTACACACGTAGATTACTTACACATGGTCATGTATTTAACAGCACGTTCACCACCACCTTACACACGTAGATTACTTACACATGGTCATGTATTTAAACAGCACGTCACCACCCACCTTACACACTAGATTACTTACACATGGTTCAATGTATTTAACAGCACGTCACCACCACCTTACACACATAGATTACTTACACATGGTCATGTATTAATTAGCACGTCCCACCACCTTACACACAGTAGCATACCTTACCACATGGTCATGTATTTAACAGCACGTCAACCACCACCTTACACACGTAGATTACTTACACATGGTCATTTATTTAACAGCACGTCACCACCACCTTACACACATAGATTACTTACACATGGTCACTTATTAAACAGCACGTCACCACCACCTTACACACGTAGATTACTTACACATGGTCATGTATTTAACAGCACGTCAACCCACCTTACACACGTAGATTACTTCACATGGTCATGAATTTAACAGCACGTCACCACCACCTTACACACGTAGATTACTTACACATGGTCACGTATTTAACAGCACGTCACCACCACCTTACCACGTAGAACTTACACATGGTCATGTATTTAACAGCACGTCACCACCACCTTACACACGTATTTACTTACACAATGGTCACGATTTAACAAGCACTCACCACCACCTTACCACGTAGATTACTTACACATGGTCATGTATTTAACAGCACGTCACCACCACCTTACACACGTAGATTACTTACACATGGTCATGTATTTTAACAGCACGTCACCACCACCTTACACACGCTATATTACTTACACATGGTCATGTATTTAACAGCACGTCCACCACCTTACACACGTATATACTTACACTGGTCGTATTAACAGCACGTCACCACCACCTTACCACGTAGATTACTTACACATGGTCATGTATTTAATAAGCACGATCACCACCACCTTACACACGTAGATTACTACACCAGGTCATGTATTTAACGCACGTCACCACCACCTTACACCGTAGAATTACTTACAGTCATGTATTTAACAGCACGTCACCACACTTACACACGTAGATTACTTACACATGTCTGTATTAACAGCAGTCAGCCACCCTTACACACGTAGATTACTTACACATGGTCAGATTTAACAGCACGTCAACACCACCTTACACACGTAGATTACTTACACATGTCATGTATTATAGCACTCACCACCACCTTACACAGACATTCTCATTCTCTTGTTTGCAGCTCATCGAATAGACAGCTGTCCGGTGACGTCATCTCACCACAGTATGGACGTGGATCTTCGAGCCCATTGTACATAAATAAAGAAAAGTTTATTCTCTTTTCTCTCTCTTTGTTAAATTCCGTGCTTCATCAGTGTGTGTAAATCCGATGGAATCTACGAAGACAATCGACGTTTTCCCAGAAGATTACGTCGGTACTTTAAATACTTACCGTTGGGTCAAAATGGCTGACGCTAATCACCATCTTCTTCAAATGATTCCCAAACTCGGTTTTTGCCAGTTAACAGGGTGCAGGATGGCCCAAAGGTACATACACTACGCCTCTAAGCCGTCTAAACCTGGGTATTGAATCCTGACCCAACCATAAACTCTCATCCTGGGTGTTTCACAACGGGTAATCTCATGTGAGCGACATCACTCGAATGGACGTGAAGTCGGGTGTCCCGTCTGCCAGTATTAGTTGGTGGACGTTAAAGATCCCATGGTGTCCTTCGTGAAGAGTAGGTGAGCTATTGCGTGGCACCATGAACAAATTAACAAATTCCTGCCCGAACTACTTTGTTGAACATCAGGCCTGGCCAGTCGGTTCATGAAAGACTTGGGCCAAATATCCCACCGGCCATCCCACAAGCACGTTGGGAATAATTGTGGCCGTTAAAGGATAAGAAGAGGTGTTCACCAGTAAACTGATTCCCAAGTCAGTAACCCAGTGAAACCGGTTGATCACTCCATTTCCTTGCAAGGACGTACAATGAGATGACAGGAATGTTGAACATTCATCTTAATTAATCAAACACAGTTTGTGTTTCTGTTTTCTACGTCTGGACTTCATTTTCCATGCTCAGTACATGAACGTTCTTGTGTTCGAATCATTGTTGTATATGAGTTGACCAGCAGGACCAATGCAGCATGTTAGGTCGACGCTTTGAGACGGAGCTGCGTCGGTGGACCACAAGTGTATTACTTTTTTCTGGTTCAAGGAGATCTCAGTTTCTGAAGCATTGTGTGATGAGAACCTGTTTTTTGTAACGCCCAACAACAGGTAACATAACATGGGTTGTGGTTTTTAGCCGTTCATTTTAGCAAAGCTAGCCATTCGTCTCCACGAATAAGTTCTGTTCCTGTTAGCGTGGTTTCATTTCATCTTCAAGGAAGTCTCCGCTTCACTCCTGGAGCAATGTCAATGCCTGGATTGCTTTGTTGTGTTGCATCATTCAGTTAATCCTTCACTTTCTTTCCAGAATTCAACACGCTGCCTTTAGACTTTAGAGCCTGCAGGCCTCAGCGGCTCATACTTGTCTTCCGGTGGGAAGTGATGGAGGGATGTGTCGCGCAATGAGAGATAAGATTGAGGTTGTAAGTGAAAAGGAGGTGTACTGGAATAATGTTTCAATTTGGGTACCAGTTAATGAAATGCAGGCCAAAACGACTTCTTGAGGACATCTAGGAACAAATCTAACTGATTAAATGTGACGATGGATTATCTATTAATGGATGAATAATATCTTCTTTCTTCTGAACCTCAGTGCATTGCCCGTGGTGGCACAACCTGCATCATACTGGGTACTCGTGCATCGCCCCACCCCCAGGGTATTTGTGGTGCATCGCCACCCGCCTCCCCCCCCCAGGTACTCACGTGTCACCAACCCCATCCTCCCCCCCCTCCCCACAGGTACTCGCTGTACATTGCACATGGGGTATTTGTGGTGCATCCTGACCCTGCCCCTCCCCCCCGGATGAGTAACTGCGGTGCATCTTCTCCTGGGTCTCACGGTGCACCCTCAGGTACTCTGGTGCACCACCTCCCTCCCCCGGGGGTACTCACGGTGCATCACCACCCCATCCTCCCCCCCCTCCCCCAAAGTACTCGCTGTACATTGCCACCACTGGGGGTATTTTGTTGGTGCATCATGACCCTGCCCCTCCCATGAGTAACTGCGGTGCATCTTCTCCTGGGGTACTCACGGTGCACCCTCAGGTACTCGTGCGTGCACCACCTCCCTCCCCCGGGTACTCTCGGTGCATGGAATGCAAGGTCAAATGAGTGAAGTGTGCTTTGGATCAGGGCATGAAGATTAACTAGATTTAAAGTCTAACTGTAATTGAATCACCCGCTCCCCTCCCTGCTATCCCACCCTTCAGAATGACCCATTGGGGTAAAAGGTGGACCAAGCTTCAAGGTGATCAGGTAGCACATGAAACGAGACGGCACTCTTGGAGCGCATACTTTCTGCAGGAAAAGAGTTTACATTTGTATCCCAGTGATGGGTTGGATCTGCATCGGACCTGATCCAGATCGATTTGGTTTGTTCATGTCACGAACCAATCGTTCACCAGTTTTGTCCGAATCCGTCCATAACTTTTTGTAAATATGCTCACAGACAGGACAGACGGGTGAAAACAACCTCCGTCCAGCTGGTTGGCCGAGGTAATGACCTACACTTACGGTCATGAGCCATGAAGGCAACACCCAACTCGTCATACAACATCGATATCTGTGATGTCTTCGGTCTCAGTCCCTCAGAGAGTCTTTGATCGCTATCGAACGTTCCTTTGGATTGACACTGGACTTGAACCCAATGGCAATTCATGGTCCTTGATCATCGGTCTCTGCCTCGACTCCTCGCCGCAAACTGCGAGGTACCCTGGTCAGTTACAGACTCTTGTGCTGCAGATAATCGAGCCAGACATCTCCAACCTGGACAAACAGCAAGGTCGTTAATAAATGTAGCGTTCCACCAAGCACCAGCACTATGCATTCTGAACAAGCTGAGTACAAAGCTGAGCGGATGGACCGGACAGGCAGACAGACTGGACAGGCAGACGGCGTTATGCAACCCTTTTATACAGAAACTCGCTCTTCAAGAATGTACATCCTCATTTCAATCTTCTCACCCAATTGTGTTGCATGTAGATTTCATTCTATCCATTCATTCGTTTTGGAAGTGAGTACAAATGGGTACAATGAGGTGTGATAAGGATGCTGAACCGTTATGTCGGAGGTCGTGGGTTCAAATCGATTGAAAGTGGCATATGTATTAAATGGAGCTCAACTGGAATTCCAAAACTTTACATTGATACATTCCGAGCACGACAGGTTGATAGGATTCTTTGAAAATTCAATCCTTTACATGTCGATGGAATGGTAAGTGTGCACTCGGTGAGTTTCCCAGTCGTCGACATGACATGACATGAGGAAGCATGTCTGACTTTTGTACATCCTCAATAGGATTCAATCCTTGGACACCGAGCTAGTCTCAGAGGAATCGCCATAAGATTGTTAGATAAAGCAGGATCACTGATGACATTCGGGAAGGAGGCAATCTGCTGCCGTGGTATTCGAGTGTTAAATGGTGTTCCACATGTTGCGGCAATCTGAGAATGAAGTGCTCGTGCCGTCTCCCAACTGAAAAACAGGGTATAAGCCCATCTTTTTTCCCCCCACTATCCCGCCTTATCTTGCTCCTCTTTTCATGTCACATTATGAACCTTTGTGTTTGAATTTGGTGTGCACTGTAAGGTGCCTATACACTGGCCTGATGCGCTCTCAACATGGGAGAGCATTTCTGTCCTGCACAGCCTCGTGTCATTGACTCGAAACCTGTATATGATGATGAGCACGGACAGACGGCGAACCTGTGAAAAACACTCTTCGCAGCAGCAGTGTACGGGCCTGTGGCCAGCATCAGAGCAAGTGAGCACTCCGGTGGCGATGCGTACATCACGAGAACCATAGCCTCGTGTGATGTACACCTGCGATGCACACTGATGCACCTTTCGTATCTCAGTTGTGTGTGTCAGTCCGATGAACTAACCGACTGCTGCGAAGGCGTGCAAACATCTTTAGATTAAACGATGTTACTAAGCCCAGTCACATTCTTGACGTTTTTAGCCAACGTATGCCGATTTTTGAAAAAATTTGTCTACACACGCTGGCACACGTTGAATACGTTATGGGTAAGTTTTGATAACATTGAAGAGCACGCTGGAAAACACTGCCATACGTCGTTGCACGCTGGCTTTAAACGGTTGTACTTTTTCGGTTGTCCTCCAATTTTTGGCATGCTTGAAATTTCACGACGTATTCCGGCGTATGACTCACACGTTCCACTACGCTGGCCATAAGTTGTAGGCACGTTATGCGATCGTTGACAAAACGTCAACACATGTTACTTGTAAGTTATCATAAGTTGAGACACGCCGAGTAATGTTTAGCGTACCGAAAACTTGTTCCTAGCCTATGAGTAACGTGTTGTAGGCACGTTACGCGATCGTTGACACACGTCGACACACGTTACTTTAAATTACTCATAGCTGAAAGCGTCGGGCATAATGCTTAGCGTGCCTGAAACTTATTTAAACCTATCAGTGACATGTTGCTAAGGCCCTGTCACACCTTGACGTTTAAGCCAGCAATGCAACGTATAAAAATTGATCTAAAACGTTGACGTACGCTGAAATTTTTGAGTGGGTTTTTTTTGAGTTTTGGCGTATTCAAACGTGTGGTCGTTTGCATAACATATTAGTAACGGGCACAGAACGTTTCGTTGTGTTATACATAACTTTTTACCAACGAATGCTTACCTGTGATCGCGCGTTCCAAACCTAAGACAAGCGGATAGTTCAACTTACCCTTTTGCGCGCTATACGTATCCGCCGGCGAACTCGTGGCGTAGCCTGTTGAGAACTTGCCGGACGCCGATTGAAATCAAACTGCCCGAGTTTTGAATTGTCAACATTGCAGTCACACCTTGACGATTTTGCCAGCGTATGCCATTCTATGAAAATGGGTGTTTTACAACGTAGGCACACGTCAAATACGCTATAGTAAGTTGAGTATACGTTAAGATTATGCTCGAAATCATTGAAGTTACGCTGGCTAATTACCTAGTCCGTTCGATACGTCGTGAAATTTCAAGCATGCTGAAATTTTAGACGTATCGACGTAGGCTCACACGTTTCGCATGCGTTGGCATCTGTTCTTGCACGTTCGCGATCGTTTAAACACGGCGAACACACGTTACTTGTAGGTTAGTCATAAGTCGAAGCACGTCAGTTAATGGCAACCATACTTTGAACCCAATTAAACCGTTGAGTACGTGCTTTGAACAAATGAGTAACGTCAGCTTACCTATGTTTAACGTGTTGGAAACTATGAGTACGTGCATTGAAACTATGTATAATGGCCTTGAACCAATGGCTACCGTGCTATGACGGTAAGAGTAACGTGCGTTTAACTATGTGTAGCAATGTGAACCTAAGTAAACGTGATCTACATTGAATAATGCTATGAACCTATTTGTAACGTATGTATAACGCACATTGTCGTATGTAGACGAATTAAATTGACGTCTTCCGGACGACCACAGAACTTACTGAAAGTGTTTCTAACTTACATCTACCGTGTACTAGTATTGGCAGGTTCTAGGGAATTGGTATAGTACAAATGGGCTTCACAAGATGAACCATCATGTTTCCAAGACTCCATGTTGAGTAGATGTCAAATGCCAGCAGTATCATATAGTTAGTAATATTTAGAGTAGTTGGTGTGCGTGACAGTAGTAATAGTAGTAGTAGTTTTGTAAGTATGTAGCATTGGTAGTAAGTAGAATGTCTACATCCAGTAAGTAGTTAGTGGTATGTCTATGTCTGTAGTGTAGTATTATGTATGTCAGTAGTCAGTAGTAGTAGTTGTAGTTAGTAGTATTGGTAGAGTAGTAGTATGTCTATGTCAGTAGTAGTAGTAGGTAGTAGTTATGTCTATGTCCAGTAGTAGTAGTGGTAGTATGTCTATGTCAGTAGTTAGTAGTAGTAGTTGTGTGTAGTATTGTAGTGGTAGAGTTAGTAAGTGTTAGTCATGTAGTTAGTATGTCCTATGTCAGTAGTAGTAGTAGTAGTTAATGTCTATGTCAGTAGTAGTAGTTGTAGTAGTAAGTATTGGTAGTATAGTTAGTAGGTCTGTCATAGTGTAGGTGAGCGTGATGGGGAGGTGTGGGTGATGATGGATCCTCCTTTATGTCCACGAATAGGAGACAACTTTGCACCATTGTTCGAATGTTCTTTTCCGGCTAATATTTTTTCCCTCATTTCCCACGATGAAATCATTTCTTTGTTTTAAAAACTTTTTAAAAGTATTAAAAAACGACTTTGACAGAAATGCATAATGTACTAGTAATTGAACACAGAACGCTCGAGAATTATACATACAGTTATACCAACGATTGTTTATTGTGTTTTAGGCGTCCACACCTATGCCCAACGATTAGTTTAGGTTGCATAGGTAATAATTCCCAAGCACGTTATTCATAGTATATAAATAAGTCACGGGTACCCTACATACTTTCATGTGTGTTCGACGTATGAGAACTTCAAGTAGCGTGTTGCGAAGTTGAAACGTTCGTGTAGCGTGCTTTACAAACTTACTCATAGTGGTTAGAAATAAGTTTCGGGTACGCGAATGTTACCTCACGTGTTTCGACTTTGAGTAACATACAATTAACGGTGTCAAGATCGCATAACGTGCCCTACAAACTTATGGCCAGCGTAGCGGAACGTTGAGCAAACGCGAGTACGTCGTAAAATTTTAAGCATTCGAAAAGAGAGAAAACCACAAAGTCAACTGTATTAAGCCAGCGATACAACGACTTTATGGCAAGTGTTTTAGGTATTCCCTAACGTATACAAAACGTTACCATAACGTATTTCGAGCGGTGTGGTTTGTGGATGGGCGCGGGGCCGTATTCGGCAAATTTGTAAAAAACGGCTATTACGTTCCGCATAAATCGTCAAGGTGTAAAGCCCTTTAACACCTACGCGATCTGTTGACACAGCTCGATGCTCCGGCTTGCTTGTGAGAAGTTACTGGGGTGGGGGTGTAGTATCATCGAAGTGTTAGTGGGGGGTGCGGGATATTGTTAGGGCAAAATTAGGCTGTTGATCTGGTGACCTGGATGTGACGTGCGTGTGTCACCTGGTGAACGCCCTCGGCGTTGCATAGTGGCGATTAACGTGTTTGACTGCCTTTACCGGAATCTTCTCTTGT
>CM068962.1:5132626-5143177 GCA_035128595.1 Eptatretus atami
AACAGCACGTCACCACCACCTTACACACATAGATTACTTACACATGGTCATGTATTTAATAGCACGTCACCACCACCTTACACACATAGATTACTTACACATGGTCATGTATTTAACAGCACGTCACCACCACCTTACACACGTAGAGTTAATTACACATTGGTCATGTATTTAACAGCAACGTCACCACCACCTTACACACGTAATTACTTACACATGGTCAGTATTTAACAGCACGTCACCACCACCTTACCACGTAGATTACTTACACATGGTCATGTATTTAACAGCACGTCACCACCACCTTACACACGTAGATTACTTACACAGTGGTCATGTATTTAACAGCACGTCACCACACCTTACACACGTAGATTACTTACACATGGTCATGTATTTAACAGCACGTCACCACCACCTTACACACGTATATTTACTTACACATGGTCACGTATTTAACAGCACGTCACCACCACCTTACGCACGTAGATTACTTACACATGGTCATGTATTTAATAGCACATCACCACCACCTTACACACGTAGATTACTTACACATGGTCATGTATTTAACAGCACGTCACACACGCACCTTTACACACGTAGATTAAACATTACAACAAGTGGTCATATGTATTATAACAAGCATGTCCACCAGCCGGGCACCTTGAACACCACGTAGATTACTTACACATGGTCACGTATTTAACAGCACGTCAACACCACCTTACACACGTAGATTACTTACACATGGTCATGTATTTAATAGCACGTCACCACCACCTTACACAGACATTCTCATTCTCTTGTTTGCAGCTCATCGAATAGACAGCTGATCCGGTGACGTCATTCTCACCACAGTATGGACGTGGATCTTCGAGCCCATTGTACATAAATAAAGAAAAAAAGTTTATTCTCTTTTTCTCTCTTTGTTAAATTCCGTGCTTCATCAGTGTGTGTTACCAATCCGATGGAATCTACGAAGGACAATCGCACGTTTTCCCAGAAGATTACGTGCGGTACTTTAAATACTTACCGTTGGGTCAAAATGGCTGACGCTATCACCATCCTTCCTCAAATGATTCCCAAACTCGGTGTTTGCCAGTTAACAGGGCTGGCAGGATGGCCCAAAGGTACATACACTCGCCTCTAAGCCGTCTAACCTGGGTTTGAATCCTGACCCAGCCATAAACTCTCATCCTGGTGTTTCACAGACAGGGTAATTCATCAATGTGAGCGACATCACTCGAATGGACGTGAAGTCGGGTGTCCCGTCTGCCAGTATTAGTTGGTGGACGTTAAAGATCCCATGGTGTCCTTCGTGAAGAGTAGGTGAGCTATTGCTGGCACCATGAACAAATTACAAATTCCTGCCCGAACTACTTTGTTGAACATCAGGCCTGGCCAGTCGGTTCATGAAAGACTTGGGCCAAATATCCCACCCGGCCATCCCCACAAGCACGTGGGAATAATTGTGGCCGTTAAAGGATAATAAGAAGAGGTGTTCACCAGTAAACTGATTCCCAAGTCAGTAACCCAGTGAAACCGGTTGATCACTCCATTCCCTTGCAAGGACGTACAATGAGATGACAGGAATGTTGAACATTCATCTTAATGTAATCAAACACAGTTGTTGTTTCTGTTTTCTACGTCTGGACTTCATTTTCCATGCTCAGTACATGAACGTTCTTGTGTTCGAATCATTGGTTGTGTATATGAGTGACAGCAGGACCAATGCAGCATGTAGGGTCGACGCTTTGAGACGGAGCTGCGTCGGTGGACCCAAGTGTATTACTTTTTTCTGGTTCAAGGAGATCTCAGTTTCTGAAGCATTGTGTGATGAAGAACCTGTTTTTGTAACGCCCAACACAGGTAACATAACATGGGTGTGGTTTTTAGCCGTTCATTTTAGCAAAGCCTAGCCATTCGTCTCCACGAATAAGTTCTGTTCCTGGTTAGCGTGGGTTTCATTTCATCTTCAAGGAAGTCTCGCTCCACTCCTGGAGCAATGTCAATGCCTGGATTGCTTTGGTTGTGTTGCATCATTCAGTTAATCCTTCACTTTCTTTCCAGAATTCAACCGCTGCCTTTAGACTTTAGAGCCTGCAGGCCCTCAGCGGCTCATACTTTGTCTGTCGGTGGGGAAGTGATGGAGGGGATGTGTGGCAATGAGGAGATAAGATTGAGGTTGTAAGTGAAAAGGAGGTTGTACTGGAATAAGTTTTCAATTTGGGTACCAGTTAATGAAATGCAGGCCAAAAACGACTTCTTGAGGACATCTAGGAAACAAATCTAACTGATTAAATGTGACGAGGGATTATCTATTAATGGATGAATATATCTTCTTTCTTCTGAACCTCAGTGCATTGCCCCGTGGTGCACACACTGCATCATACTGGGGTACTCGTGCATCGCCCCACCCCCAGGGTATTTGTGGTGCATCGCCACATCGCCTCCCCCCAACAGGGTACTCACGGTGCATCACCACCCCATCTCCCCCCCCCTCCCCCAAGGTACTCGCTGTACATTGCCACACTGGGGTATTTGTGGTGCATCCTGACCCTGCCCCTCCCCCCATGAGTAACTGCGGTGCATCTTCTCCTGGGGTACTCACGGTGCACCCTCAGGTACTCGTGGTGCACCACCTCCCCCCCCGGGGTACTCACGGTGCATCACCACCCACCCCCCCCCCTCCCCCAAGGTACTCGCTGTACATTGCCACACTGGGGTATTTGTGGTGCATCCATGACCCTGCCCCCTCCCCCCCATGAGTAACTGCGGTGCATCTTCTCCTGGGGTACTCACGGTGCACCCTCAGGTACTCGTGGTGCACCACCTCCCTCCCCCCGGGGTACTCTCGGTGCATGGAATGCAAGGTCAAATGAGTGAAGTGTGGCTTTGGATCAGGGCATGAAGATTAACTAGATTTAAAGTCTAACTGTAATTGAATCACCCCGCTCCCCCTCCCTGCTATCCCACCCTTCAGAATGACCCATTGATGGTAAAAGGTGGACCAAGCTGCAAGGTGATTAGGTAGCACATGAAACGAGAACGGCACTCTTGGAGCGCATACTTCTCGCCAGGAAAAGAGTTTACATTTTGTATCCCAGTGATGGGTTGGATCTGCATCCGGACCTGATCCAAGATCGATTTGGTTTGTTCATGTCACCGAACCAACTCGTTCACCAAGTTTTGTCCGAATCCGTCCATAACTTTTGTAAATATGCTCACAGACAGACAGACGGGTGAAAACAACCTCCGTCCAGCTTGGGTGGCGGAGGTAATGACCTACACTTACGGTCATGAGCCATGAAGGCAACTTACCCAACTCGTCATACACATCGATATCTGTGATGTCTTCGGTCTCAGTCCCTCAGGAGTCTGATCGCTCGAACGTTTCCTTTGGATTTGACACTGGATTGAACCCAATGGCACATTCATGGTCCTTGATCATCGGTCTCTGCTCCTCGACTCCTCGCCGCAAACCTGCGTAGGTACCCTGGTTCAAGTCTACAGACTCTTGTGCTGCAGATAATCGAGCCAGACATCTCCAACCTGGACAAACAGCAAGGTCGTTAATAAATGTAGCGTTCCACCGAAGCACAGCATTTGCATCTGAACAAGCTGAGTACAAAGCTGGACGGATGGACCGGACAGGCAGACAGACTGGACAGGCAGACGGACGTTATGCAACCCTTTTATACAGAAACTCGCTCTCAAGAATGTACATCCTCATTTCAATCTTCTCACCTCAATTGTGTTGCATGTAGATTTCATTTATCCATTCATTCGCTTTTGCAAGTGAGTACAAATGGGTACAATGAGGTGTGATAAGGATGCTGAACCGTTATGTCGGAGGTCGTGGGTTCAAATCGGATTGAAAGTGGCAGTATGTATTAAAGTGGAGCTCAACTGGAATTCCAAAAACTTTACATTGATACATCCGAGCACGACAGGTTGATAGGATTCTTTAAAACTTCACATCCTTTACATGTACGATGGAATGGTAAGTGTGCACTCGGTGAGTTTCCCAGTCGTCGACATGACATGACATGAAGGAAGCATGTCTGACTTTTGTACATTCCTCAATAGGAATTCAATCCTTCTGGACACCGAGCTAGTCTCAGAGGAATCGCCATAAGATTGTTAGATAAAAGCAGGATCACTGATGACATTCGGGAAGGAGGCAATCTGCCTGCCGTGGCTATTCGAGTGTTAAATGGTGTTCCACATGTTGCGGCAATCTGAGAATGAAGTGCTCGTGCCGTCTCCCAACTGAAACAGGGTATAAGCCCATCTTTTTTTCCCCCCACTTATCCCGCCTTATCTTGCTCCTCTTTTCATGTCACATTATGAACCTTTGTGTTTGAATTTGGTTGTGCACTGTAAGGTGCCTAATACACTGGCCTGATGCGCTCTCAACATGGAAGAAGCATTTCTGTCCTGCACAGCCTCGTGTCATTGACTCGAAACCTGTATATGATGATGAGCACGGACAGACGGCGAACCTGTGAAAACACTGTGTCCGCAGCAGCATGTACGGGCCTGTTGGCCAGCACTCGAGCAAAGTGTGAGCACTCGGTGGCGATGCGTACATCACGAGAACCATACGCCTCGGTGCTGATGTACACCTGCATGCACACTGATGCACCTTTCGTATCTCAGGTTGTGTGTGTCAGTCGAATGAACTAACCGAACTGTGCGAAGGCGTGCAAACATCTTTAGATTAAACGATGGTTTACTAAAGGCCCAGTCACATCTTGACGTTTTAGCCAACGTATGCCGATTTTTGAAAAATTTGTCTACAACGCTGGCCACACGTTGAATACGTATGGGTAAGTTTGATAACATTGAGAGCACGCTGGAAAACACTGCCATACGTCGTTGCACGCTGGCTTTAAACGTTGTACTTTTCGGTTGTCCTCAAATTTTTGCATGCTTGAAATTTCACGACGTATGCCGGCGTATGACTCACACGTTCCACTACGCTGGCCATAAGTTGTAGGCACGTTATGCGATCGTTGACAGACGTCAACACATGTTACTTGTAAGTTAATCATAAGTTGAGACACGCCGAGGTAATGTTTAGCGTACCCGAAACTTATTCCTAGCCTATGAGTAACGTGTTGTAGGCACGTTACGCGATCGTTGACACACGTCGACACACGTTACTTTAAAGTTACTCATAGGCTGAAAGACGTCGGCATAATGCTTAGCGTGCCTGAAACTTATTTATAACCTATCAGTGACATGTTGCTAAGGGCCCTGTCACACCTTGACGTTTAAGCCAGCAATGGCAACGTATAAAAATTGATCTAAAACGTTGACGTACGCTGAAATTTTGATGGGTTTTTTTTGAGTTTTTGGCGTATTCAAAACGTGTGGTCGTTTGCATAACATATTAGAACGGCACAGAACGTTTCGTTGTGTTATACATAACTTTTACCAACGAATGCTTACCTTGTGATCGGCGTTCAAAACCTAAGACAAGCGATAGTTCAACTTACCCTTGCGCGCTATACGTATCGCCGGCGAACTCGTGGCGTAGCCTGTTGAGAACTTGCCGGAGCGATTGAAATCAAAACTGCCCGAGATTTTGAATTGTCAACATTGCAGTCACACCTTGACGATTTTGCCAGCGTATGCCATTCTATGAAAAATGGGTTTACAACGCTAGGCACACGTCAAATACGCTATAGGTAAGTTGAGTATACGTTAAGATTATGCTCGAAATCATTGAAGTACGCTGGCATATTACCTAGTCCGTTCGATACGTCGTGAAATTTCAAGCATGCTAAAATTTTAAGACGTACTCGACGTAAGGCTCACACGTTTCGCATGCGTTGGCATCTGTTCTTGCACGTTCCCGCGATCGTTTAAACACGGCGAACACACGTTACTTGTAGGTTAGTCATAAGTCGAAGCACGTCAAGTTAATGGCAACCATACTTGAAACCCAATTTATAACCGTTGAGTAACGTGCTTTGAACAAATGAGTAACGTCAGCTTAACCTATTTAACGTGCTTGGAAATATGAGTAACGTGCATTGAAACTATGTATAACTGGCCTTGAACCAATGGCTACCGTGCTATGAACGTAAGAGTAACGTGCGTTTAACCTATGTGTAGCATGTTTTGAACCTAAGTAAAACGTGCATCTAACCATTGAATAACATGCTATGAACCTATTTTAACGTATGTATAACGCACATTGTCGTATGTAGACGAATTAAATTGACGTCTTCCGGACGACCACAGAACTTACTGAAAGTGTTTCTAACTTACATCTACCGTGTACTGACGTATTGGCAGCGTTTAGGGAATTGGTATATACAAATGGGCTTCACAAGAGGAACCCATCATTGTTCCAGACTCCATGTTGAGTAGATGTCAATGCCAGCAGTATCAGTAGTAGTAATACTATTAGCAGTAGTTGGTGTGCGTGACAGTAGTAATAGTAGTAGTAGTTGTAGTAGTAGCATTGGTAGTAGTAGAATGTCTACATCAGTAGTAGTAGTGGTATGTCTATGTCAGTAGTAGTAGTAGTATGTATGTCAGTAGTAGTAGTAGTAGTTGTAGTAGTAGATAGTAGTAGTAGTATGTCTATGTCAGTAGTAGTAGTAGTAGTAGTAGTATGTCTATGTCAGTAGTAGTAGTGGTAGTATGTCTATGTCAGTAGTAGTAGTAGTAGTTGTGGTAGTAGTATGTAGTAGTAGTAGTATGTCTATGTCAGAGTAGTAGTAGTAGTATGTCTATGTCAGTAGTAGTAGTAGTAGTATGTCTATGTCAGTAGTAGTAGTTGTAGTAGTAGTATTGGTAGTAGTAGTAGGTCATGTCAGTAGTAGTAGGTGAGCGTGATGGGAGGGTGTGGGTGATGATGGATCCTCTTATCGTCCACGAATAGGGACTACTTTGCACCATTGTTCGATGTTCTTTTCGCGTAATTTTTTTTCCTCATTCCCACGATGAAATATTTCTTTGTTTTACTTTTTAAAGTATAAAAACGACTTTGACAAATGCATAATGTACTAGTAATGAACACAGAACGCTTCGAGAACTTATACATAAGTTATACCAACGATTGTTTATTGTGTTTTAGGCGCCACAACCTATGCCCAACGATAGTCTAGCGTATGCATAGCGTAATAATTCCCAAGCACGTTATTCATAGGTTATAAATAAGTCACGGGTACCCTAAACATTACTTTGATGTGTTTCGACGTATGAGGAACTTTCAAGTAGCGTGTTGCGAAGTGTGAACAACGTTCGTGTAGCGTGCTTACAAAACGTTACTCATAGGTTAGAAATAAGTTTCGGGTACGCGAATGTTACCTCTACGTGTTTCGACTTATGAGTAACATACAATTAACGGTGTCAACGATCGCATAACGTGCCTACAACTTATGGCCAGCTAGCGGAACGTGTGAGCCAAACGCCGAGTACGTCGTAAAATTTTAAAGCATTCGAAAAAGAGAAACAAGCACAAAAGTCAACGATTAAAGCCAGCGTACAACGACTTATGGCAGTGTTTTTAGGGTATTCCTAACGTATACAAAACTTACCAATAACGTATTCGACGTGTGCCAGCGTATTCGGCAAATTTGTAAAAAAACGGCATACGTTCGCTAAATCGTCAAGGTGTAACAGCCCCTTAACACGCTACGCGATCGTTGACACACTTCGACACTCCTTGCTTGAAAGTTACTTATACATCGAATCATGCCGAGTTATTGTTTAGGGCAAAATAGGCTTTTATCTAACCTATGAGTGACGTGCTTTGCACCTGTGTGTAACGCACCTCCGCCGCATACTGGCGTATGTAGACGTATTGACGTTTACCGGACGAGTACAGAACTTAACGAACGAGTTCCCAACCTACAGATACCAGATAATGATGTAATGGCAGTGATTAGGGGAATTGGTAAATAAAAAGGGGTTTCACAGGAGGAACCCGTCAGTGTTGCAGACTACATAGCGAGTACATGTCCATGACATTACGAGGATGGAGTATCGGCAACGATGACACTACAATATCTACCTGTCCTCCAACATCAGCATACCCTCATCGATTTGGCACTGCACCAGTTGCGTGCCAATAGAACCGAGAGAAGAAGACGTGAACGGAGGAGAAGGTACTGGGTGACACCATGGATCGGGATTTGATTTGCACCGATAAGATTGCACCGATAAGACACCAGTTGATTTGCACCGATAAGATTTGCACCGATAAGACACCAGTTAGTTGCACCGATAAAACACGTTAAGTGTAAACAATTGCGATTGTTTGGCGCAAGCGTCTATTTTCAATAGTGGAGTTTGAGCGATTTAGCACGTTCAATAGAAACGCTTGAAATTCCGAGCGCCAGCGTCAAAAAACAAAGGCGAGTGACAGCAATTTAAATCGTTCATGTAAACAATTAAAATAGTTGAGTGGCACGTTTAAAAGTCGTTGAGTGTAAAAAAAATCCAATTGTTGAGCACAAGCGTCTACTTTCAATAGTGGAGTTGCAGCCATTTAAATCTTTGAGTGGCAGCCTTGAAATAGCAAACCCCACGTCACCGGCAAAGATAAACTGCCGCACGATATGGATAAGTTAGGCTATCGTTGGGCATAGGTTGTGAACGCCGGCTACACGATAATATTCGTTGGTATACCGTATCTATAAGGTATCGAAGCGCTCTATGTACATGATTAGTACCTGAGCATTTGTCCAACTCGTTATGAATACACCTAAAACGTAAAAACAACCATAGCTCATTGTTGAAAAAAACCCCAAAAAAATTAGCCGCGAAGAACTTCGAACAATGGTGCAAAGATGTCTCCTATTCGTGCACACGCGGACGCAAGGAGGATCCATCATCACCCACACCCTCCCATCACACTCACCTACTACTGCCAACATGAACAAACTACTACTAATACTGATACTGATACTGTTACTGCTGACATGGACATCGACTCAAAAAGGAGTCGAAAACACTGATGGGTTCCCCCTTGTGAAGACCATTTATATACCAATTCCCCAAAACGCTGGGAACACGTCATTATATGGCAGTTGTAAGTTAGAAACACGTTCATTTAGTTTTTTTGTCGACCGGAAGACGTCAATGGAATACGTCTACATACGTCAAGTGCGTTGGGACTACGTAAAGAATTGGTTCAAAGCACGTCAAACATAAGTTAGAAATAAGTTTCGCGTAAAAAAGACATTACCGCGACGTGTTTCGACTTATGAGTAGCTTACAAGTAGCCTTTGTCGACGTGTGTAAGCGTCCGCATATCGTGTGTACAACTTATTCCCATCGCATGCGGAACGTGTGTCATACGCCAAGTACGTCGTAAAATTTTGAACATGTTTAAAATTGCTTGACGTACTCCACTTACTACGACGTATGATAGCGTACTTTAGCGTTCTATTCACGATACCAAACTTACCCATACCGTATTCGACGTGCGCCAGCGTTTTAGACACATTTTTCTTAGGTCGGCATACGCTGGCAAGATCGCCAAGGTGTGACTGCGATGTTGACACTTCCATTTCTCGGCGGTTATGATTTGAATCGTTGTGCGTCAGCCTTTAATAGGCTACGTCACGTCATCGTCGGCGATACGTGCAGCGCGCTATGCATAAGTTAGACTATCGTTGGGCAGAGTTGTGTAGGCCGACAACAGGTTCAGCATTCGTTGGTATAAGTTAGCTATAACACAACGAAACTTCTGTGTCCGTTACTAATACGTTATACATAAGACCAAGTGTGTATGAATACGTCCGAATCTTTTAAAAAAAAACATCAAAGTTCAACGTAAGCCAGCGTTTTACATGTACATTTTAATACGTTGCCATCGCTGGCTAAAACGTCAAGGTGTGACTGGGCCTTAACAGTCAATGATGGGTTTGTATTTGTTCAGCTTCATGATGATTATCTATCCAAAAGAACTCGAATTTAAAAAGGAAAACCAAACTCAGCTCAGTTTCTTTTTTACAATTACAAATCGATATCAATAATAATAAAATTTCACACCAAATTATTTGATGAACGAGATGATTTTCTATTCCACATTTAGACCGGGAGCCCAGACGATATATTAATGTGAAAAATGGCAAAACGTTTCACCTCATGGACACATGGGAATGCTAAACGGACATGTAACGTATGCATTGCTGCCGGGGTGGAAGTTTGGCTTTAACCCCCTAAAATAACACATAATGGGCCCCCAAAAAAATGACATTTATTGATGTGAAAGATGGCAAGGGTAAAATCGATCTCAAATCTTACAATGAGGTCCCCTGAATAATAAATGACCAATGACAGGATATTTGGGGGAGGCCTTGACCTTGACAGCAACCCTAAAAGGTGACATCATCCACCCTAAGTGTACAAAAGCTTCACTTTGACAGTCGATTTACTCTGAAACTAAGCCATGTAGACTGAAGAGCATAATCCATCCATCCATTGGGACCATACTCTGCGCAGAGCGCTGGTGCTGCCTAAGCAGTCCCCTTGGCTATTGGGCACAATCCTGGACAGGTCGCCACTCCGACACAGGAT
>CM068962.1:5147871-5158334 GCA_035128595.1 Eptatretus atami
TTAAAGATGAATTGGGTGGGAAGGTCATGAGTGAATTTATAGGATTGAGATCAAAGTCGTATGCTTTCACATATATTGATAATAATAACATTGAAAGGTGTGATAAGAAGCAAAAGGGAATAAGGAAAAATATAATCAAGGAAACAATAAACTTTAAACATTATAACAACTGTTTAACCTTGAAGAAGGAAGAGTACAGAAAAATGAATACAATAAGAAGTATAATACATCATTATAACAGAAGAGATAATAAGAAAGCATTTGGAGCTTTTGATGGATAAAATATATATTTAGAGAATGGAATCAATAGTCTCCCTTATGGTTATAAGTATAAGTGTTAAGATATTTGGTTGGGGAATACACTCGATGGAATTGAATGTTATAAGAAAATTAAGTTATTCCCTAAAGTAGAACATGGGCAAATATTCGTGTGTTCGTCTTTGAGTGGAATGAGAAAAATATAAAATGACTGTGATTATGTTGGGGGGAAGAAGTGCTTTAATCAGTAAGTCTCAATCTTTCATAGTCTCAATTTTACATTTGCTTGTATGGGAGGGAAGGGGATAGGTGGCGAGAAATCAGTCTCCTATTTTGAGCTTTTGCTTGAGTCAGAAAGTTTTTCCCTTTTCCCCCATTCATTTGAATGGGTGTCTCAGAAACCCCATTTATCATCTACTCTTATGTGATCGAGCAGTGTCCGTAGGTGAGTGAGTGAGTCAGTCAGTGAGTCCGTAAACACCAGTCATTATCGCTTGAACCAAATATACAATTTTGATGAAACTTGGCCACAAGCTTCATATCTGATGCCTAACGAAGGTTTATTGACCGCATAAAAATCTGCGCTCATTATGGGGGTCTACGGGGTTGTTTTTGAGAGAGGATATGTCCTATGTGCAGTAGTAGTAGTTGTAGTAGTAGTATTGTAGTAAAGTAGTAGGATCATGTCAGTAAGTAGTAGGTGAGCGTGGATGGGGAGGGGTGTGGGTGAATGATGGATCCTCTTATCGTCCACTAATAGGGGACTACTTTGCACCATTGTTCGATGTTCTTTTCGGCTAATTTTTTTTCCTCATTCCCACGATGAAATATTCTTTGTTTACTTTTTAAAGTATTAAAAACGAAATTTGACAAATGCATAATGTACTAGTAATGACACAGAACGCTTCGAGAACTTATAACATATTATAACCAACGAATTGTTTATTGGTTTTAGGCGTCCACAACCTATGCCCAACGATAGTCTAGCGTATGCATAGCGTAATAATCCAAGCACCGTTATTCATAGTTATAAATAGGTCATCGGTACCCCAACACATTACTTTGATGTGTTTCGAACGTATGAGGAACTTCAAGTAAGCGTGTTGCGATAGTGTGAACAACGTTCGTGTAGCGTGCTACAAAAACGTTACTTCATAGGTTAGAAATAATTTCGGAGTAACCGAATGTTTTACCTCTAACGTGTTTCGACTTTATGGTAAATACAATTAACGCGTGTCAACGATCGCAATACGTCCTACACTTATGGCCAGCGTAGCGGGAACGTGTTGAGCCCAAACGCCGATACGTCGTAAAAATTTTAAGCAATTCGAAAAAGAGAGAACAAGCACAAAAGTCCAACGATTAAAGCCAGCGGTACAACGACTTAATGGCAGTGTTTTTAGGGTAATTCCTAACGTATACAAAACTTACCAAATAACGTATTCGACGTGGTGCCAGCGTTATTTCGGCAAATTTGTAAAAAAAACGGCATAACGTTCGCTAAATCGTCAAGGTGTTAACAGCCCGCTTAAACACGCTACGCGATCGTTGACACACTTCGACACTCCTTGCTTGAAAGTTACTTATACATCGAATTCAATGCCGAGTTACATTGTTTAAGGGCAAAAATAGGCTTTTATCTAAACTATGAGTGACGTGCTTTGCCACCCTGTGTTGTACGCACCTCCTAGCCGCATACTGGCGTATGTAGACGTATTTACGTTTTACGAGACGAGTACAGAACTTAACGAACGAGTTTCCAACCTAGATAAATGTGTATGGCAGTGTTAGGGGTGAGTTGGGGTTTCAACAGGAGGAACCCGTCAGTGTTGCAAGACTACATTGCGGTACATGTCCATGACATTAGAGAGTGGAGTATGGCGTGCTACATATCCTACCTGTCCTCACAACATCAGCATACCTTAGGATTATGCACTGCACCAATTGCCGTGGCCAAATAGAACCGAGAGAAGAAGACGTGAACGGAGGAGAAGGTACCTGGGTGACACCATGGATCGGGATTTGATTTGCACCGATAAGATTTGCACCGATAAGACAACAGTTGATTTGCACCGATAAGATTTTGGCCACGGCGATAAGACAACCAGTTTGAATTTGCACCGATAAGACACCAGTTGATTTGCAACCGTAAGACCACGTTAAGTTGTAAACAATTGAGAATTGTTTGGCGCAAGCGTCTATTTCAATAGTGGAGTTTTGAGCGATTTATAGCTACGTTCAATAGAAATCCTTGAAATTTCCGAAGCGCCAGCATCAAAAAACAAAGCGAGTGACAGCAAATTTAAATCGTTCATTGTAAACAATTAAAATAGTTGAGTGGCACCGTTTAAAAGTCCGTTGAGTGTAAAAAAAAATCAATTGTTGAGCACAAGCGTCTACTTTCATGAGTGGAGTTGCAGCCAATTTAAATCTTTGAAGTGGCAGCCTAAATAATAGCAAACGACCACGTCACCCGGCAAAAGATAAACTGCCGCACGATATGGATAAGTTAGGCTATCGTTGGGCATAGTTGTGAACGCCGGCTACACATTTGTGTTCCGTATCTATAAGGTAATCGAGCCTCTATGTACATGATTAGTACTGAGATTGTCCAACTCGTTATGAAAATCACCTAAAACGTAAAAACAAGCGCATAGCTCATTGTTTGAAAAAAACCCAAAAAAATTGAGCCGCGAAGAACTTCGAAAGTGTGCAAAGACTGTTCTTCCCTATCCGTAGCACACGACGGACGCAAGGAGGAATCCATCAGTCACCCACCCTACCATCACACTCCTTTATGCCAAAATGAACAAACTACTCTATACTGATTACTGATACTTTTACTGCTGACATGGACATCGACTCAAGAAAGAGTCGAAAAACACTGATGGTTCCCCCTTGTGAAACATTTTATATACCAATTCCAAACGTGGGAACACGTCATTTATAATGGCAGTTGTAAGTTAGAAACACGTTAATTTAGTTTTTTTCGTCCGGGAAGACGTCAATGAATGACTCATACGTCACCATGTGCTTGGGAACTACGTAAAAGAAATGGTCAAAGCACGTCAAACTAAGTTAGAATAAGTTTCGCGTAAAAAGAGCATGTACCGCGACGTGTTTGACTTATGAGTAGCTTACAAGTAGCCCTTTGTCGAACGTTGTAAGCCGTCCGCTAATCGTGTTGACAATTATTCCCATCGCATGCGGAACGTGTGTCCATACGCCAAGTACGTGTAATTTTAGGACGATGTTTAAAAACGTTGACGTACTCTTAACTAGACGATATGATAGCGTACTTTAAGCGTTCTATTCACGTATAACCAAACTACACCATCCGTATCGAACGTGCGCAGCGGTATTTGCGACATTTTCTTAGGTCGTACGTGGCAAGTACGCAAGGTGTGACTGCGATGTTGACATTCCATTTCTGCGGCGGTTTATGATTTTTCGTATCTGTGGTCAGCCTTTAATATGACGTCACTCAATCGTCGGCATACGTATCGGCATGCTGGCTATCGTGCATAGGTTGATTAGGCGCAACAGTTCGATTCGTTGTTTAGCTAGTTAACATCACGCTTCGTGTCGTATAATTAGTATGACTGAGTTACTAAGTCGTTATGAACATAAGCGTTATGCGAATTTTTAAAAAAAAACATCAAAGTTTAACGTAGCCGTTTTTACATTTTAATACGTTGCCATCGCTGGCTAAAACGTCAAGGTGTGACTGGGCCTTAAACAGTCAATGATGGGTTTGTATTTGTTCAGCTTCAATGATGATTATCTATCCAAAAGAACTCAATTTAAAAGGAAAACCCAAACTCAGCTCAGTTTCTTTTTTACAATTACAAATCGATTCAATAATAATAAAAAATTTCACACCAAATTATTTTGATGACGAGATTATTTTCTATTCCACATTTAGACCCGGAGCCCCAGACGATAATATTAATGTGTGAAAATGGCAAACGTTTCACCGATGACACACGGAATGCTAAACGGACTGATACGTATGCATTGCTGCCGGGTGGAAGTTTGGCTTTAACCCCTAAAATAACACATAATGGCCCCAAAAAATGGACATTTATTGATCTAACGGAGCAGGGTATCGATCTCATAATCTTACAAATGAGTCCCTGAATAATAAATGACCAATGATAGGATTGGGAGGCCTTGACCTGAAACAGCAACCCTAAAAGTGACATTATCCCACCCTAAGTGTAACAAAAGCTTCACTTTTGACGAGTCGATTTACTCTGAAACTAAAGCCATGTAGACTGAAGAGCATAATCCATCCATCCATTGGACCATACTCTGGCAGAGGCGCTGGTGCCTGCCTAGCAGTCCCCTTGCTAATTGGGCACAATCCTGGACAGGTCGCCACTCCGACACAATACCAGCAATCGGCTCATTTTGCGACCTCGAGGATGACAGGTAGAGTCAACCCCACCTGGTATGTTTCAACAGCGAGTGTGATTTGAACTCAGGATCATAGGATCCAAGCTCACCACCCAGACCATTAAAACCAACACACAGAGCTAGATAATGTTTCACAAAAATGGTACCTAAAGTTTACAAAGAAAACTCTTCTTCAGGAGTCGTAAGTGACGTGGATGATGTATGGCTCGCTATTAGTATGTCTCCACATTTGGTGATTTTGAAATCTTTCTCTAACATAGTAGTGAGTGAGGGTCAGTATGAAATCTAACGAGAAAGAGGTAATAACTATAGTTTCATTGATTCAAACAAGCTATTTTTTTTACTCTCACCACTATCCTTGGCTCCATGCATTTTCTGAATCACCATTCCGTAGTGGTTTTACAGTGTTTAGTTTGATCGTCTTCAGTTAGAATAAAAAAAAAGTTCATTTGAAAAAAATTGTTTCCCAACATAATTCTAATTTATCTGAATGTGGCATTATGTGGTAGGGGTGAATACTTTTGTTAGGCCACTGTGAGAATCATGATTATTATCAGTCTCCATTTGTAATTCATATGTGCCATTTTTGAAGGGTAATGACAAGTATGCAAAAATGAAAAAAACACATGGTCTAGAAAAAAACAATGGTACTCAGAAAAAACACATGTACGATCTACCATTAGTAATGACGTAATACCAACGTGGATTCACTCCTAAAAATAGTTCTACGAGATAGGCTTTACTGGATATATGGAAATGAAAATCTTGTCTCTGCCTTCTACGAGTTTCTCATAATGTGGGTTTTCCCCAAGCAATCGATAAGGAAATGAACTAGATTTTCATAGAGGGTAAAAATTTGAAAATAAAGCACATGTACATGCACATGCATACCTTGGCTTACGAATGGGAGTGATGTATTACTATAGAGTTGCAGTCAAGTGTATGTGAAAGAAAGGTTAAAATAAAATCCGGAAGTTTGCACGACTGAAGCAAGTCTTGTGAAATGTACAAATTGAATGGTGAGGTTTCATGGACATTGCCAATTAAGCCCACGACTAATACCCAGTCGCTACTATATCACTTACAAGAAAGCATCAACAAAGATCAACTGACGAGTGATTCCTGACCAGTATGGACAGCAATTGAATATCAATATGATATTGTTGCGCACTGTTAATGGTGCCACATTGAAAGTGTTAATACCATTTCAAAACCTTTTGAAAAGGATAAAACTTACAATTGTACAAACCTTTGAAACGGATAAAACTGCAATGTACGAAAAACCTTTTGAAAACGGATAAACTACAAATGTAACGAAACCTTTTGAAACGGAATAAACTGCAATGTTAACAAAAACCTCTTTGAAACGGATAAATGCATATACAAAAACCTCTTGAAACGGAATAAAACTGCAATGTACAAAAACCTTTGAAATGGATAAAACTGCATATACAAACCTTTTCGAAATGGATAAAATTACATTGTACAAAAACCTTTGGAAACCGATAAAACTACAAGTAACAGAAAACCTTTGAAACGATAAAAACTACAATGTACAAAAACCTTTTGAAATGGATAATAAACTACAATGTAAATCATTTTGAAACGGATAAACCACCAATGTAACAAAAACCTTTCGAAAACGGATAAAACTACAATGTACAAAATCCTTTTGGAAATGGATAAAACTGCAATATACAAAAACCTTTCGAAACGGATAAAACTTACAATGTACAAAAACCTTTTTGAAATGGATTAAAACTGCAATATACGAACACCTTTGGAAATGGATAAAATTACATTGAAGAAAAACCTGTAAAATGGATAAAACACATTGTAAACAAAAACCTTTAAACGGATAAAATACAATGTACAAAAATCCTTTTGAAAACGGATTAAAACCCAAGTACAAAACCTTTCGAAACGGATAAAACTACAATGTACAAAAACCTTTTGAAACGGATAAAACTAATATTCAAAAAAAAGTGTTGTTAATATTCAAACACAAAGAATAATAAATTTTTCTTTGGTCTGTTCTTGGCTCACTTAACATTCCTTCCCAAATGGGAAACCTGAAAGGTTGAACATTATAAGAAATACGAGAATACAATTAAATGTTTGAAGATGTTAAAGTTTCCAATTCATTGAGAGTATTGCTAATTTTGAGAAAATGAAGAAATCTATCTGTTGAATGTATATGGATTAAACGGATACAAACAAAGTCAGATATTAAAAATTTCAAACAACCTATAAAAATGATGAAACACAGGACATTACCTTCTCGACTTTACTTCAAGGAAAAAATACATATGCTTTCATCAAAAATTTATCACATTAAAACCAAATCACAAACTATACAAGAGAAAATTAAAACGTTATCCTTGTAAGAATGTCTCAACTCCTTTCATACAAAAGAACGATTAAATAAATTCGAAATATGGGCAAGTTAATCATAAATCAACCATAATCATTTACAAAAAGCGGTTCTCAAAACATATCATTCAAAGATTTTAAACAAAATCTATAAAACAATCCGTTTGTATATTATGCTGTTTTGAAAGTATCCTTGAAAAGATAGATACTGTTTTCCGCAAATCCAAATAAATCATATACACAATATAAAATTCAAAAACATACTCTTTTGTGGTTCTGTTTTAATATAAATCATCTGTCGTGGATGAAACAAGTTAGAACTTCTATAGTGGAGAAGATGCCTCAGAGGATTTGTAAAGATGATTTTGAAAAACTTATTAGATCGATATGTAGATGAATATGTGGTTTTAAAACCTATAAACCATGTCATTACATAATGGGAGAGAAAAAGGAATTTAGAGTGAAGACAGATCTTATATTGGGAGGAGAAAATTGAGGGGGTCCATAGTTAGGGATCATTTCATCTTACTGGAAAATATATAATCCAGCTCATTCCGTGTAATCTCATTACAAGCCCCCAAAACTTTATCCTGTCTTTCTTCACAACAACCTCACTATTTCACACATCGTATTTATCAATGAGACCTTTCAAGACATCTGGAGAATATTCTGCCATTCTAACACAGAATCAAAATACATCTCATTCAATAAAAACAATTCATACATCCCCATAACCCATCCAGATTTCTTTGACAGAGACAAAGTTTTATGGCAAGTCTATTATCTAAACTTAGGCATCAAATATTAAAACTTACAAAATCTTAAATCACATTTCTCAAATCAAGAAGAGATTGATCTCTTATCACAAAAGGGAATATATCCGTTAATGACTCCTATGGTTCATTTGAGAAGTTTAAAAAACACCAACTTCTTCAAAGGGAAAGTTTCCTAGCAAGTTGAATAAAACTCAGTTATTCCGATAGAGATGTATAAACAAGCAAAAAGGTTTGGGAAGATTTAATATAAAGAAATCTTGGAGAATATCATGATTTATATCTTAAAAACTGATGTAATTGTTATTGACTGAATGTTTTGAAACTTTTAGAACATCTGTCATAATAAAAATTCTTATGGATTCGACCCCATCACGATTACACAGCCCCGGGTTTGGCTTGGAGTGCTATGTTAAAAATGACAAAACAGAATTTGGAATTAATCAGTGATATAGATATGCTTTTTAATGATAGAGAAGGCTAAAAGAGGAGGAATATCTCAAGTATGTTCCAAGAGATATGCTAAAGCAAATAACAAATATCTTCCTGATTATAATAAGAATGAGGACAACTCTTACCTGATGTATTATGAATGCAACAATTTGTATGGGTGGGCGATGTCTCAATCTTTACCTTCTGGAAAACTTAAATATGGGTTTAAAGGAAAACATTATGAAAAAGTTTTACAATACATTGTTGTCTCCTCTCAAAAAAGAATTGGATGAAGCTGAAGTTAGATATTGATTTTGAGGTTGATTTGAAATATCCAGAAGAACTTCATAACAAACATAAAGACCTACCTTATGCTCCTGATAAAGAAAGTCCCAAGAAAAGAATGGTTAAGTGATACCAACAATCATTTAATATAAAAGGTAAATCTACAGAAAACTACTTACTACATTAAATGATAAAGAAAGTTATGTTTTGCATCAAAGGAACTTGAGACAATATTTATCTGCTGGGTTGAGAGTGAGGAAAATTCATCAGATTTTGAAATTTAAACAAAGTCATTGGTTAAAGAGGTATATTGATTTTAAAATACAAAAGGGAGACAGAAGCAAAACAGATTTTGAGAAGGATTTTATAAATTAATGAATAATGCTGTATTTGGATAGAACTATGGAAAATGTTAGGAATTGACAAAACATAAGACTTGCTACATCTTGGAACAGGCTTCAAAGTAATTAATAGACTAAGTTTGAGCGAGCGGAGGTGTTTTCAGAGAACTTTTGTGCTATTCATTTGAAAAAAGAAGAGTATTGAAAATGGATAAACCTATTTGTATAGGAACATCAGATTCTTGACTTATCAAAGTCGTTAATGTATGACTATTACTGTAAAATTTAAAATCACAGAATAAGGATAATGTGTCATTGTTATGTATTGATACAGATAGTTTTATATTATAAATTAAGACAAGTTGATGTATATGAGGATATCAATTGATAATAATTGATATATATAATACAAGTAATTGAGTCAGGTGATTGTTGTTTTTTCAATCAAAGAATAAAAAGGTTATGGTAAGTTTAAAGATGAATTGGGTGGGAAGGTCATGATGAATTATAGGATTGAGATCAAAGTCGTATGCTTTCACATATATTGATAATAATAACATTGAAAGGTGTGATAAAGAAGGCAAAAGGGAATAAGGAAAAATATAATCAAGAAAAACAATAAACTTTAAAACATTTATAAACAACGTTTAACCTTGAAGAAGGAAGAGTACAGAGAAAAATGAATACAATAAGAAGATAATAACATCAATTATATACAGAAGAGATAAATAAGAAAGCATTGGAGCTTTTGATGATAAAATATATATTTTGAGAATGGAATCAATAGTCTCCCTTATGGTTATAAGTATAAGTGTTAAGATATTTGGTTGGGGAATACACTCGATGGAATTGAATGTTATAGAAAATTAAGTTATTCCCCTAAAGTAGAACATGGGCAAATATTCGTTGTTCGCTCTTTGAGTGGAATGAAAAATATAAAAGGACTGTGATTATGTTGGGGGGAAGAAGTGCTTTAATCAGTAAGTCTCAATCTTTCATAGTCTCAATTTTACATTTGCTTGTATGGGAGGGAAGGGGATAGGTGGCGAGAAAATCAGTCTCCTATTTTTGAGCTTTTGGGGCTTGAGTCAGAAAGTTTTTCCCTTTCCCCCATTCATTTGAATGGGTGTCTCAGAAACCCCATTTATCATCTACTTATGTGATCGAGCAGTGTCCGTAGGTGAGTGAGTGAGTCAGTCAGTGAGTCCGTAAAACACCAGTCATATATCGCTTGAACCAAATATACAATTTTGATGAAACTTGGCCAACAAGTTCATATCTGTGCCTAACGAAGTTTATTGACCGCAATAAAAATCTGCGCTCATATGGGGGTCTAGCGGGGTTGTTTTTGACCTTTGACCCCCCCCTCAAAAAAAAAAAAGGTAAATTGCTCTCTTCTCCGAAACTACATACACAATTTTGATGCTTTCCTGAAATTCTCGTGTGGAGTAGAACACAGCCTGCATCACCTTGATGTACAAAGTTTGTTCACGGTATTAAAAAAAATTCAGGGTCTGAGGGGGTCTGTGGGGGGGGGGGGGTTTGAGTGACTTGCTCCTGATCCAGGTAAGTTTCAGGACCG
>CM068962.1:5165614-5183032 GCA_035128595.1 Eptatretus atami
ACGAGAACGAAGGACGAACTCGCCAAGGACGAATGGACCGGACACACGAACGATAAACCGATTATTGATTCACACGATTCACTCGTACAACAAAAAAAACAAATACAAGAACATATTCAAACAAAAGGGAATGCCGTACTTCACCGTGAGAAGCCGTCACCATCTTTCTGAGGGACAAAAGGTCGCGTCCTGTGGTTTGTGTGAGAGTTACGGGGAACAAAACCTTTCCTTCTCTCCGATGTTTCTTTTTATCGTTTTGAAATACCACAAGTTGCGTTGTTCTAAAAATCTTCTTCACAATCGCGCGGCTCTTCTCCCCTTGAATGGTTTCGGTGTCGAGAGACGTGTTTGGGTCGATTTTCACCATTTCGTGCGTCATCTGATGAACCATTATCATGTCGCCTCTTTTTCCTCCTCTTCTTCTTATTCCTTTCTTTTTCTTCTTATTCCTTCCTTTCTTCTTCTTCCTTTCTTCTTCTTCCTTTCTTCTTCTTCTTCCTTTCTTCTTCTTCTTCCTTTCGTCTTCTTCTTCTTCTCGACAGTGAGTGCATGATGAGGATTTTTAACCTTTGTTTTGTTGACGTCGGAGATCATTGACATTGTGCACGAGTTTCGTTGCACTCCTCTGGACCTTCAGTATTCTCTCTCTGTCTCTCTCTGTCTCTGTCTCTCTCTGTCTCTCTTTCTCCTCTCTCTGAATGTTCGCTCTTGAAGCGAAGTCCGCAGGATTTTTGCTATATTCTCGAGAAGTTTCCTCTGAGTGTAAAACCCAAACGATACTGGATCGATTGCAGGTCAGACAGAAAATTCACGTAAATTACCGATACAGGTACCGCATGAGTCCGTCATCTGCACTCCTGTATGATCCAGGTACCGCAGAGTCCATGATCGACACTCCTTGTACATAGGTACCCGGCAGGAGTCTGTGATCGACACTCCTTGTACGATACAGGTACCGCATGAGTCCGTGATCGACACTCCTTGTACGATACAGGTACCGCAGGTCTTGATCGACACTCCTTGTACGATACAGGTACCGCAGGAGTCTGTGATCGACACTCCTTGTGCGATACAGGTACCGCCATGAGTCCGTATCGACACTCCTTGTACACAGTACCCGCAGGAGTCTTGATCGACACTCCTTGTACGATACAGACCGCATGAAGTCGTGATCGACACCGCTTGACATACAGTGTACCCGAGGATGTCTGTGTCGAGCACCCTTGTACAATACAGGCACCGCAAGAGTCCATGATCGATGCACCTGTACAATACAGGTACCTCAGAGTCTGTGACACATCCTTGTACGAACACGTGCAGCATGAGTCCGTGATCGACACTCCTTGTGCGATACAGGCACCGCAAGAGTCCATGATCGATGCACCTTGTACGATACAGGTACCCCAGGAGTCTATGATCGACACTCCCTTGCACGATACAGTACCCCACGAGTCCGTATCGACATCCTTGGACGATCCAGGTACCTGGCAGGAACATGATCGACTCCTTGTACATACAGGCACCGCAAGATCCATACGATCACCTGTACGATACAGGTACCCCAGGAGTCTGTATCGACACTCCTTGTACGATACAGGTACCCAGGAGTCGTGAATCAACATCTCTTGTATGATCCAGGTACCGCAGGATTGTCCATGATCGACACTCTTGTACTATGACAGGTACCGCAGGAGTCTTGATCGACACTCCTGTACGATACAGGTACCGCATGAGTCCGTGATCGACGCTCCTTGTCGATACAGTACCCGAGGAGTCTGTGATCGACACTCCTCCATGTACAATACAGTACCCGAGAGTCTGTGATCGACACTCCTTGTACGATACAGGTACCCCAGAGTCTTGATCGACACCCTTGTACGATACAGGTACCACAGAGAACATTGATCGACACTCCTTGTACGATACAGGTACCCAGAGTCGCTGATCGACACTCCTTGCACGATACAGGTACCGAGGAGTAACATGATCGACACTCCTTGTAGCGTACAGGTACCCCAGGATCCTGTGATCGACACTCCTTGCACGATCCAGGACCGCAGAGTCCATGATCGGACACTCCTTGTACGATACAGGTACCCGAGGAGTCTGTATCGACACTCCTTGTACGATACAGGTACAGCATGGTCCTGATCGACACTCCTTGTCGATACAGGTACAGTATGAGTCTGTGATCGACACTCCTTGTACGATACAGGCACCGCAAGAGTCCATGATCGATGCACCTCTGTACGATACAGTACCCCAGGAGTCTGTGATCGACACTCCTTGTACGATACAGGTACCCCAGGAGTCCGTGATCAACACTCCTTGTATATCCAGGTACTGCAGGAGCCATGATCGACACTCCTTGCACGATACAGGTACCCCAGGAGTCCGTTATCGACACTCCCATGGATGACCAGTACGCAGAGAACATGATGACATCTTGTACGATACAGGCACCGCAAGAGTCTGTGATCGATGCACCTTGTACATACAGGACCGGAGTCGTGATCGACACTCCTTGTACGATACAGGTACTCCAGTAGAACATGATCGACACCCTTATACGATGCAGCACCCAGAGTCCATATCGATGCACCTTGTACGATACAGTACCCAGGAGTCCATGATCGACACTCCTTGCACGATACAGGTACCCCAGGAGTCCTTGATCGACACTCCTTGTACGATCCAGGTACCGCAGGAGTCCATGATTGACACTCCTTGACGATACGGCACCCCAGAGTCTGTGATCGACACTCCTTGTACGATACAGGCACCCCAGGAGTCCATACGACACTCCTTGTACGATACAGGCACCCCAGGAGTCCATGATCGACACTCCTTGTACGATAAGCAACCCAGGAGTCCATGATCGACACTCCTTATATGATCCAGTACCCCGGAGTCCATAATCGACACTCTTGTACGATACAGGCACCCCAGGAGTCTGTGATCGACACTTTTTGTAAGATACAGGTACCCCAGGAGTCTGTGGTCAACACTCCTTTACGATACAGGTACCCCAGGAGTCTGTGGTCAACACTCCTTGTACGATACAGGTACCCAGGAGTCTTGTGTCAACACTCCCTGTACGATACAGCGTACTCGAGAGTCTGTGGTCAACACTCCTTGTACGATACAGGTACCCCAGGATCCATGATCGACACTCCCTGTACGATACAGGCACCCCAGGAGTCTGTGATCGACACCTTTTGTAAGATACAGGTACCCCAGAGTCTGTGGTCAACACTCCTTGTATGATACAGGTACCCCAGGGTCTGTGATCGACACCTTGTAAGATACAGGTACCCAGGAGTCTGTGGTCAACACCTTGTAATACAGGTACTCAGGATCTGTGTCACATTTGACGATACAGTACCCAGGAGTCTGTGGTCAACACTTCTTGTACGATACAGGTACCCCAGGAGTCCATGATCGACACTTCTTATTCGAGCTTTTCCATTGAGTTTTGACCTCAAATCAGAGGTCAGTTTCTCATCTGATCACGCGGTTCGAACATTCATTTAACGTGTTTAAAAAGATGTAACAATCGATTACATCGTACGTTATTAATTATTGGTTCACGAAAAAAAAAATAAGTGACCACTATATCGTTTGTTGTATGTCTATGTCTGTGTCTGTCTGTCTGTCCCGAGCAGTAGCTCCGTGGTTTTGATCCGATCCTGATAAAATTTTGGTGGGAGTTTATATCATGATCGGTTGGTTTTCCTTGAATGGCGTGTGTGCCCATTATGGGGAGCCACACCCAAAAAACGTGTTTTTAGGGGTAGCCTATTTCAATTTGCATCTTCTCCTAGGGGTTTGTCGAATCTCACAGGGTTTTGGTATTTGGTTAGCCCAATGGGACCTGCATAGCCCCACGGAGCTCGATTTTTCATCACAAGGTCACCGAACTTGGAAAATTGTGAATTTTGACATAAAAAAATTCTTCTCCGAGGGTTTGTCGAATCTGGCTGGGGTTCGGTATTTTGGTAGCCCAATGCACCTGCATAGACCCACGGAGCTCGATTTTTCATTTCATCCAAGGTCAAGGTCACGAACATAGAAAATTGCGATTTTGACATAAAAAATTATCTTCTCCGAGGGGTTGTCGAATCTGGCTAGGGTTTCGGTATTTGGTTAGCCCAATGGCACCTGCATAGCCCCACAGAGCTCGATTTTTCATTTTCGTCCCAAGGTCAAGGCCACAAGGTCACGAACTTAAAAATTGCGAATTGTGTTTTTAGGGTAGCGGATTCAATTTGCATCTTCTCCTAGGGTTTGTCGAATCTGGCAGGGGTTTGGTATTTGGTTAGCCCAATGGCACCTGCATAGCCCACGGAGCTCGATTTTTTTCATTTTCGTCCCAAGGTCAAGTCACAAGTCACGAACTTAGAAAATTGCGATTTTGACATAAAAATCCATCTTCTCCGAGGGTTTGTCGAATCTGGCAGGGTTTCGGTATTTGGTTAGCCCAATGGCACCTGCATAGCCCCACGGAGCTCGATTTTTCATTTTGCCAAGTCAAGTACAAGGTCACGAACTTAGAAAATTTCGAATTTTGACAAAAACATACGACCGCCCAAACTTTGAGAGCTAGGATGACAATATTTTTATGCATAATCTCGAGTCATTCCCCACCTAAAGTCTTGAAACCATTTTGCTCCATCTCGAACACCTTGCCCGTGGCGCCCCCTTCAAGTTTGTTTTACGCTGATTTCATCAAAGTATGGATAACCGAGGAGTGCGAAATGCCATGTAGCCTATATGACGTTATATTGTTCCTGGAATGTTCCAGAGGAAGTTTTGCACCAAAGGTCATAATCCTTGACCTTTGACCTTTAAAGGTCAAATTTCAAATGTGTGGAATCGAACCGGGTTTTCGACCTTCTTCGACGAACTAACTCCATTAAGATATAGCACGAATCCTTTCCTTATTTTAATGTCCACAACATTGTTTTGTGTTCCTTTAAAGTTATGCAAAGGTCAAATTTTTAAAGTGTTGAACGAAACCGGGTTTTCGACATTTTGCAGCTAATAACCTGTCACTCGTACCACATCATGTTGATCATTTTTATAACTTGGTCAAACATTATCACATTGTCTCATCCTGACTTCTGAAACAATCTACATCGTCAAATACCGCTCGTGAACCTCGTCGTCTTCAGACTTGTATTATTATTATTGTACTTTAACATGACACTGCCTCCTCCCCACGTTCTTTCTTCTGCTTCTTCCCTCTCCTGAATCACTTTTTTTTTTAGTCCCATCATCCTCCCTTCTCCTTTCTGAATTTAACTCCCTCTGCGTACCTAATAAATGGATGGGAAAAACTGTTCACCCTTTACTGGTGTTCCCTCATTTACAAACATTGCCATTGTGATTCATTCTACCACTCACCGCAGAAATATATCTCGAGCCTCCAGAGCACATGCTGAGGGGTCTCGCTGAGTCCCGGTGATGGAGCAAGCCGAGGACCTGTTAGCCGGACTTCCTGCTCCTCAGAGTTTGGATCGCACGGCTCGTGCCATGAGGGCTTTCACCAAGTGGCACGGCCTTCGGGGCACCAGGGTTGCTCTGGTTACGTCGGGAGGGACTCGGGTGAGACTTGGGAAGAGGGTTCAGGGGTCGGGCTGACGCGTTGGCCAAGAGATGAGCACACTTGCCACCAAGCTGTCCCTCCTGTGTTTGAATCCCAACCAACTATAAACTATCGTCCCGGTGTTTTACAGCAGGGTGTTTCATCAATGCGTGTGCCGTCCCTCAGATGGACTTTAAACGGGTGTCCTGTTTGCCAGCATTAGTTGATGGACGTTAAAAATCTCACGGTGTCTTTCACGAAGTGTAGGCAAGCTATCGCCGGCACTTTGGTCAAATTCCAAATTCCTGCCCGAACCTGCAGGTGGCACTGCAATCCGTGGCACAGCCGCACCCTCAGCCAACGATGCTACCCCGCAGCCTCGTGCTGCATACAAACGAAGGAGAAGGATCCATGGGTGAGAATGATTATAAAGAGAGTGGTGATGCTTCCAGGATTTGGACTGTTGCCAAAGAAACTCCTTTGGCAGAACGAACGCTCTGAGTAGTGTGGGGTATATGAATTAAAAATGAATAATTTGAACCTGGCCTCCTCATGTCATGATCCAGGGATTCAGATGAGAATGCTGCACCACACCAAATCATTCATACGTCGTTCCATCTCGGATACACGATCATTCATACATCGTTCCGCCTCACATGCGTCATCGTTCAGACATCATTCTTCATGATATTACACACGATTACTCCATATCATTTGTACATATCATACTATCATTTGTATGTACCGATGATCAGTTGTTCATTCTCAGACACCCCTTGAAGCATGCTCGGTGCGATTCCTGGATAATTTCAGCAGCGGCTTGAGAGGTGCAGCTTCCACCGAGAAGTTTCTCTCATTTGGTTATGCCGTCATCTTCCTTCATCGACTCGACTCTCTGGCTCCCTTCTCTCGGCACTTCGCTGGGTGAGCCGCCGGCGATTCAATCGGAGATTGCGGAGCAATGTTGTGGTGAAGAGCCAAACGGGAAATTCCTCAGGGAAAGAAATTGACGAGTAGAGGGTGCAGGACGTGAGTTTGATTGGGATGGAGTCTATCGACAAGAGTGAGGACATGGCATTTGATAAGTAAACGACAGGTGGTTGGTTTTAGTAACCTGGAAGTAAGGTGATGGAGGTTTCTGAATTATTGATAAATATAACCACTTATTTTCTCCGCAGGCTCGATCTCCTTGATTATGTGGAGTTTGATGAAGGAGTAGAAAAGCAGAAAGGCAATGTGAAGAAGAAACGGTCTGTTGGAGCAGGACGTTTGGGATTGGGAAGTGAAGAAGATGGAATGGATTACATATTCACCGAAGAGCTCCGTGAATGGGCAGCTGCGGAGGAAATAGAAAAGAAGACGGCAATTTGCCAGGAACTCGAGGTAACGGAGATCGGGACGGCGATGACGATCCGAGCCGAGCGGCTGCCCAGACTCGAGTGGGTTCTCCGTAAACGACGCGAGACTCATGATCGGCGCTCGTTGTTGTGCGTTCCGTTCTGTACGGTGTATGAGTATCTACATCTCCTGCGTGCAGCTTCACTCGCACTGGAACCGTTAGGTGAGAAAGGTGTTTAGTAGTAAGAGGATGATCCCCAAAAAATTCCTTCCTTTCATCACTCAAAAACATCTCTTCATTCCACCATCCCCCATCCCCTCCCCACTCAGATCATGCACCTTCCTCTAGAAACCCACACTTGATTATTTTTCCAAATTCTAAACTGACTTCCATTCTCTTCCCTCATCCTTCTATTCCTGTGTGGAATTGACTTCCTGTATCTGCTGTCCTGTGCCCCTTCCTCTAATCTTTCAAGGGTGCTGTTCTTGTTAACGCATGCCACGTTATCCCATATCTACCCCTGTTCTTGTTGACTCCATCCCCACCCTTTCCTTTTTTCCACTAATGTGTGTTGTCGTCGTTCTACATTTTAATTATTTCTATATATTTCCTAATAACACCAATGAACTGTGATGAAACCACGAACCCATGTGCAAACACCAACAAACGTTGGTGCCTCCCACTCTTCCACCTTGTTTCAGCAAACATAGTTAACAAGGTTTCTCAATTGTAGCTGGGAAATGATCGTGTGTGTGAAGGGAGGGGGGCAGGGGAGGGAGGGGTGACAAATCGTAGACCAAGGTGTGAAGTTTTGTTCCCGAAGATCTCTTCAGGATCGTCACCGAGCCCCAGACAGCTTCCAACTGCAGTGTGTTTGTAGTAATATTCCCAGGGATGGTTTTTAAGATCTCTTTAAGATTCTTCTTCATCATTCCCGTTACTCCAATGATCACTGGCACAATTTTGGGGTTCTTCAACTTCCAGGATGTTTTCACTTCATTTTTGTGTTCTTGGTATTTCATCATTTTCTTTATTTCTGCATTGTTTAGGCCAAAATCACAAGGTACTGAAACCTCAATCAACAATGCGTTTTTTATTTTATACCTGAGTACTAAATCCGATCGCAATACTTTGTTTTCTATGTTCACGCGCGATGGCAGGGGTTTCCTTAGAAGCCGGTTACCGGCGACCCGCAGCCGTCTACTCAGAGAAAAATGTCAAAGGTCGCCGCCTACTTCAGCGCCGATTTTTCGATTTTTTTTTTTAAATTATTATTCTTTTTTTGTCACCACGAAATCTCTACACCCCCTGTTTTGAAATCCGAGACGAAAACACATGAGTATTTCGATAAAAACGGGCTTACTTTTTACTGTTAGTACTCTCGCCAGGTCTAGCACAACACTGAACTAAAAATAACACAAGCAGCTAAAACCGCCTCCTGCAATGGAGAGTTCTCTGCTTTAGCCTCGTTTTGGGCTGTTGGCCTGATACCCTGATTCCATACAGCAATGACCTCAAGAAAATAAACTTTGTAGGCCTCGCAGTTTCGGTGCCGAAACGATGGCATCGAAACGAAAATCCCTGTTTGACTTTGGATTTTCGAAGAAGTCCAAAGACATGGGAGGTAAGCTTCTGGCCATCAGTAATTGGTCTAAACTTGCACTGTCGCGAGTGCGACGTTGTTGTTGTTTCGCGAACCACGTGTTTCACCTCGTCCATTTTGAGCTTTTGTCAAGTGATGCGGCTCCAAATATCACGGGCACCCGTTGTGCCTTTTTAATTTACTAGTACGGGCCCGTAGGGGCGGGCCGTAGGTGCGTGCCCGTAGGTGAGTGCCAGTATGTGCAGCCTCTCTCTCTCTCTCTCAACCTCGAAAAGGCACATCCGCAGGTCCCCAGCAATATTTCTGGCAAGTTTCAATCGTGCAAGAAATAATAAATAAATAAATAATAAAACATTAATTGTGATGTCATTCGTGACGTCATCGCACCGTGTCCTGTCATTGGTCGACAGATAAATGGCCGTAACTTGGGAACCGCTCGTCCGATTAATATCAAACGTTGAAAGGCACATCCGCGGGCCCCGGCAATATTCCTGGCAAGTTTCAATCAGATCGGACCGTCAATCGTGCAAAAAAATAATAATAATAAAGAAAGAAATAAACATTAATTGTGACGTCATTCGTGACGTCATAGCACCGGTGTCCTGTCATTGGTCGACAGATAAAATGGCCGTAACTTGGGAACCGCTCGTCGTCGATCGATATCAAACCTCGAAAAGGCACATCCGCGGGTCCCCGGCAATATTCCTGGCAAGTTTCAATGAGATCGGACTGGCGGTCGTCGAGAAATGGCGGTCGCAGACAAACAGACAGACACACACACAGAGATTGCTGGAATTATAGATAGATAAAGTAATTCGCCTATAAGCTTAAAGCAGCTTTTGTACATCTTATTATTCGTGGTTATTTGCACTGAAAATCTCCGTTTTTCACTGAAGTGAAGGCCAAGTATGAGCAGCTGTGAACTGGCCAGCTGAATACTGGTACCGCAGGTACATGCATGTACCATAGACTTGCGAGCTTTTCTTGAGGGTATAACAACACGATATTGGCGGATAATGTAAGGTGTAAGTTTAACAAAATTGGGATTGTGACTGTGACGCAGTATTCACACTTAGACTGTTTTATTGGTTGACTGATTGAAGCTAGCTGACATCGAATAAAGAAATTATCAGAAAACGAATGAAGTTAATACATGTTTATCATTCATTTTCAAACAATAAACTAGTCTAAAGTTATTAGTTGAGCTGTTTATTAAATCAAACAAACACAATAAAAGAATAACAATATTAACAAAGTAAAATGAAATCGAAGAGGGAAAATATGCATAAAATGAATGAAAGAAAAAAAAACCACCTGTTTTTTCTGGAGTTTTCCACCCCAACAGCATGATAATATGAGAACTATTTCATGTCAGAAATCATGCTAGATGCATCTCCAGCCATCTAGGATCCTCGGCTTCCAGGCCCTAGGCGGGCCGTGGACCCGGCCATGCAGCTGTGCTCGCTTCGCTCGCGGTGATGGTAACCTGCTACTTTTTAATGGTCGCCTCCTACTCCAAAAAATAAGGAAACCCTTGGATGGGATCATCAGGTCCTATGTGCTTCCTTGTTCGTAAAGAGCAGGTGGGGTCACCAAACATGTTCTGAAAATTTATCAATATGATTATATGTGCATTAAATAGTTCGATGCAAACTATTGTGGTTGCCTAACTATTGGGAAAATTATGAAATTTAACTCCGAAGTTATTTCTCAGGGCTGTTGGAAAAAAAACAGCCGTGCGCCATATATGGATGGTGACGTCACGTTCTCCAAAACAAAGCGGACACTCACTCGCTCATTGAAGAAGTGTCCAGTTCAGCGGGCCTTCTTTCGCTTTTTTTGAGCTTGCAACTGTTTATTATCCTTTTTTATTTTGAATTATTGTAGAACAAAGTTATTTGGATATTTTTACATCATGCCTCGTACGTGTGTGTCATGTTTTGCGAAAATGGCTGGAAAACGGGTAATCACTCCCACCGATTCCTGAAGCAATCAAACATTCGCCAGCACTGGATAAATTTGTACAAACAAACGGGCGAATTTTCTCCCAAAGAAAACGGGTAAAGAGGATCCTTTGGATAGACTTGTCATTTGTGGTGACCATTTCACAGCCGAAGAATACGAAGGCATAAAACACATCTGATCACACTCTGTGAAGAGTTGTTGGTTGACAAGTTCTCCAGATACTGCTCTGTCACAGAATCAATTGTTGAGTTTAAGTGAGAAACCTTGAAATGTATTCTTAAAGAGACATGGAAAACACATAAATAAACTTTCTGAAAAACACAAGCATGAAAAAAATTCTCAACAAATCAACTTATTGTTGATTAAATTACTTTTTTAACAGCATCAGAAATTGGCTATTTCATTTCAATTGTAAAAAATTCATCAAATTCCACTTCTTTTTCTTCTAAATTTGGTAGAATTTCCCATGAGGCTAAACATGTTTTGGTATTTATATGCCACAACAGTCTCTTGAAAGTTGGGTTTGTTCTAACTGTTCACTTTCGCTGGGGTCAAGCTCAGCTGTCAGAAAGACTTCAACGCCAAGGCTACGGTGTATAATATATTTGGGTCCATTATTGATTCATTCTATTCTGACTCTTGAGTGACGAGAGGGTTAAAAATTATTATATCAAGTCACAGACGAATCAAACTTTACATTATTTTATGCATCGAACAAGAAAATGAAAATCTACAAACCAATCTGTTTGGTGGAGTCTGTCAGTGTGAACTGCCGGGTAGTCAGTCCTGCCACTTGTACACGAAATAGGCCGTTTTCTGGCACTTGCAGTGGCTCAAATTTATATGGCTCAGGGCCAGAAACTCCATAGTATAAATTCCCATCATCCTCCGACTCGTCTCCGGCAATATCGGAATGAAACACTCAATTTCATCGCCGCTGAAATCGCTCTCCGATTCGCATCTCGCCATTGTTCACACGCTGTTTCCGAATGTTCACGAAGTTTTCGGAGAACGTGACGTCATAGCATATCGGTAAATTCCGGTCTGTTTTTCGATTACCGACAAAGTTTTGACTTGAAAGTTGATTTAGCATATTTTGAGTTTCAAATGTAAGAAAATAATTGCCCAGCGATTATTAATGTGATTACAACCTTCGAATCACGCGAAGTAATCAGCGACCCAAAACCTGCTTTTTAATTATTGCGTTTGGTTCGTGTTTCCATGAGTTTTCTGAAATTGGTATATTGAAATTTCTGCAGATGTGCAGGTGGATTACTTTACATATCTTGTTGTGCCTTTGTGTGTACTGTTGTTCTGACATGAGTTTTTTTTATATCCCGATAGGAAGCAACTCATGATTTCGGTTTCTACCTTGCAGAACTGCACTTGGCCGATTGTCTCAGTCCTGCCGTGTTCTTAAAGCCATTCGTGTGGTGTCCTGTTCTTGGGCATTTATAATGATTTGCTTTCCATCTGAGTTGAGCTGACCTCTTCTTAGCCATTCCAATGAGCCTTCTTGTCGATGCCCAATCTGTCCAACTCTGGATTTACTTTTTTTTGTACATTCCTGCTCTTTTGTCATTCTCCCATTTTCAGTGTAATATCTGTTGATATTTCACTTTATATTTTTATTTTTGTCTTTTTTGCAATCATTGGGGCTGTGTTCGTTGTTGTTTGGTTCTTTGAGTTACGTCTTCTATTCGCACCTGTCTTTGAAATGTTTTGCTACGTAGGTTAGGGATACCTTCTCTGGCTCGCTGTCTTCGTGTTTGTATACAAATTGGATTCTGTAGTCTGTTGAACCTTTCAAGTATTCAGCCAGTCTGACAGTTGTCATGCTGTGCACATGGTTGAGTTCCATCAGGCCACTACCTCCTCCTCGTCTCGGCAGGTGCATTATCGGGATGCATTGATTTGTGTAGAACATTTTGTGAATGGTGAGTTTCCTTGTTTTGATATCTCGTTTTTTTTCATTTCCGCTTGTGGCGAGCTTGTTATTCCGTAGCTGTATTGGAATATTGGTACTGCGACTTGGTTGACGGCTTCAATTTTGTTTCTCGGGTTGAGATGTTTTTCAGGATCGGCCTCATTCGACGCAAGTATTCTTTGGTAATTGTTTTTCACATTTGTTTGTGACAAATTTGGTGGCCCTCTTCTAATCCAAGGTATTTGTATGATGTTTCATTGTCTAGTTCCTGTATTGTTGTATCTAGGTCGACAAATGTGCACTTCACATTCTCTAGCACAAATTCCATTTGAATGTTGTCGGAGTACCGTTTCACCAATTTCAGTTTTTCAACCAATTTTTCATCGTTTGGTGCAAAGAGTTTTAGATCATCCATGTACAGTGGATGTGTCACCTCCCCCATCTCTTTGGACGTTAAGGTGTATTCAAGTCCTTGCTCATTAATGAGGTTGTTCAGTGGGTCCAGAGCCAGGCAAACCAGGAGGGGTGAAAGGCTGTCACCCTGGAAGATCCCGTGATATATCTTCACTCCTGGTATTTCAATCTTTCCTTCTGCGTGTTGCGGTATCAATGTGGTGTTTCATCGCTCCATTGTTTTCTCAATCGGTTTGAATATTTGGGGGTTGATCTTGTACACTTACATGAATTGTATCGTCCATGAATGTGGAACACTCTCAAAAGCTTTTATGTAGTCTCTCCAAGCTGTGGACAATTTGGTTCTTCTGATTTTACAGTTTGAGTATGGCCTTTCTGAGTTAAGTAGTAGGTGGTCTATTGTTCCATTGCATCTTCTTTTACATCCTTATGTTCTGCTTCTCGACCTCTTCCTTGTGTTAGGTGACGGTACAATTTCTGTAATGATTCCCATCGAAGTTTGTACATTGTTGGTAGACAGGTTATTAGTCTATTCTTGTTAGGTAGTTGGGTTTCCTCTGATTTTGGGATGACGAAGGTGTTACCTTCTGTGTGCTATTCATCCATTACCTCCTCCCCTCGGATAAGTTCGTTGAATGCTCAAGTGTTGTGAATGTGGAGAGCATGTAGTTGCTTTAGCAAGAGATTTGGAACTCCATCTGGGCTTTTGAAGTTTGGAATTTTTGCTAGTTTTTTTTTTTTTTCCTTCATCTGTTTAGCTGTTGTATTTTCTTTTCCAATTTTTGGATCCAATCCACCTCCTCATTATGTTATTTTGGGTCTTCATAGATTCCTTTCCAAAAGTTATCAAGTCTCCTTTTTGAGGGGACTTGTTACATCTTGGTTGTGTTTCCTTAGTTCATCGTAGGATCTCTTTGGGTTGTTTTCAAACAACTGGTTTTGTTTTCTCCCTTTGTTAACTTGTCATTGTGTTTTTAAACTTCCTTGCTATCATTTCTATTTTGAGATTGTTTTCAAACCTTTGCCTCCAGGTCTTTGTCCTCGGCATATTATATATATATATAGGATTGTCTTTAATAGTTTTGGGTTTATATTTCCATGTATAAACGCTGCATTTGTCCCGTTTCCTTTCTCAGTTGTTAACCTCCTTCACCTTCTTGCAGAGTGTTTTTTACCCCTTTCTGTCTTGTTTTTACAGGATATGTCAAAAGTTGTGGATGGATCCAGATGAAAAACGTGGTGGACAGGTTGGATGTGTGACAAGGACGAACTGATTCAATTTTGGTGAAGATCCAGATCTGATAATTTTTGAAGTGATTCTCACTATTGAGAGATACATCGTGGTCAAAAATATTGGCACCTTGCACTTTTTTCAAATAGTGCACCATTTCTTCCAGATAATTGTTGAAATTAAAAAGTCTTCGTATTCACGTATGTATTTTTCGACTTGCAGTGGAACAAAACAAAAAAAAGCTGAAAAAATTACTAAATCTTAGCTTATTCCACACAGAAATCTCAGACAGAGCAGGGGGGAAGCGAGGCAGAGAGGAGATGGTAGAAGACAGAAAGACCACTGACCTGCCTGCAGTGAGAGAGTGAGAGACCTGAAGACTCAGCCTCATCGTGGGAGATGCCAATGATCCTAAATGCTTTGGTTTCCACAGCATGAAGCTGAGAAAGGTGAAGGCAGGAGCACCAGCTCGAGAGGGATAGCAGTACTCCATCAGGCTGCAGACGAAAGCTTTGTATGTGGTCAGGAGCTCAGGTGGCCGAGGAAAAACTTTGCACGACGGAGGATTTCCAGTCGGCGACTGGCTCTGGAAGCTAGGTCGGAAATGTGGCTTTCCAGGAAAGATCATGGCAGATAGTGAGACCCAGAAGCTTGAATGAAAGGACTTATTCCAGAGTATTGTTGAGAAAGGACCGTCTGAACCCCCTCCCCATCTACTTTCAGAGAGACATGGTGAGAGAGTGATATTTGTCAGGATTGAAAGACGTGTTCCACGTGTTGGACCAGCTTGTGATTTGGCGAGCAATGACCTTTTATAAGTTGTTCAAAATAATTAATTTCAAGCAGTGATTCTCCTTTACTTTGGAAATGAACTCACCTGTGGTGAGTTGCAGGTGCCTGTAATATAAAACCTTTCAGCCAGTTTGAATGGAGAAAGGAGTCATTGTGCTATTTTGTATCACTGTGTGTACCACAATGAGCATGGAGAAAATAATGAAAACCAGAGAATTGTCTGAGGTCAGACACAAGATTGTAGCCAAGCAAGGACAATCTAAAGGCTACAAGTCCATCTCAGAGACCTTGATTCCTGTGTCCACCGTACGCAATGTTATCAGGAAGTTTAAGGCCCATGGCACTGGAGCCAACCTCCCTGGACGACGGACGTGGCCACAAGAGAAACTTGATCGAAGATGCAGTGAAGGATTCTTCGAATGGTGGAGAAAGCACCTCGATCAACTGCCAACATATTCAAGTTGACCTTCAGACACAACTCGCATCAGACAGTTTCAACTCACACATCCGTCGTCAACTCAATGAAAGGGGTTCTATGGTAGGAGGCCCAGGAGGACCCCATTGCTGAGACAGACATGAGAAAGCCCGACTGGAGTTTGCCAAAACACACCTGAACAAGTCCAAATCCTTCTGAGAATGTCCTGTGGACAGATGAAACCAAATTAGAGCTTTTTGGTGAAGCACATCATAATTATCTATGTTTACAAAAAACAAAATGAAGCCTTCAAAGAAAGAACACCTTCCCTATAGTCAAACATGGAGGAGGTTCAGTGATGTTTTGGGTTGCTGTGCTGCCTCTGGCACTAGGTGCCTTGAACTTGAACCTGGTTCATGTTAATGGGTCGGGTCTGTACCACTCCTTATCCCTCCATCACTTCTTGTCCCGCCGGTGAGTCTCCGATGGCATGCTCTGTCACCCCCCCCTCCCCAACCAACTTCTCGATTTCCATTCTCTTCAACTCTTTAACCGCTTGCTCTCTGGTTTTGTCTGCTATCTCTTTTATTATCTTATTTTATTTTTTTCCCAGTGACCTTTGTCGTCAATCCTGGAAAATTTATACACTGGGGCAGTCTCTAATATAGTCCTTAGTTTGGTTTCCCCAGCTGCTCCATGAATTGTGTGTGTGTGTGTGTGTGTGTGTGTGTGTTGTCTTGCTACTCATCCAGTTCTGGGCCAATGCATTCAGATTTGCTGCATAGGATCAGCATGACCCAGTTAGTGTATTTCTCTTGCCGGGGTGTATAAGTTTTTTTCCATGTGAATGTGTATCGTCACTGGGCCGCTCCAGGTAGGAATTACAAGTCCCACCCTTTACAGTACAGTTTTCCAGTGCAGTGAGGAGTTTTGAATTGCATGTCTGAATAAGGATAACAACATGAATAAGAGATGTGTAGAACAAGTGTTGTAGAATATTATGTGGATGAAAAATGAAAGGCAGTTTTGCTGTTGGTTCAGCTAGTTTAAGGTTGAAAGGATAAGTAAGGAAAATGATTCACAATTTATATCTCATCTCACCAGCCTGTATTCGACCAAATTGCAGGTCCATCCGCCATTCTGTTTCTTGCTGCGGCAGTTTCAGACTTCACACAGCTGCCAGACACGATGCCCCAACACAAGATCCATTCGTTGGAAAACACGCTCGAGGTGCGTTGGTGGTGGTGGTGAGCTCAAAGTGTAAACCTCAACATTCCGTACCGATCGTGGTAATACAATTATGTGGATTGGAGATTACACAAATGCATAGAACTTGGAGATCAGCACGTTTCCCCCACCCCTGTCATTCATCATCTCCCTCTACCCCTTCTACCCACCACAGTTGATCTCTCTCCCATCCCAAAGCTTTTATCACGACTGGCATCCTTCTGGTCCCAACTGCTTTCATCGTCGCCTTCAAGTTGGGACTAAGCCCGAGCAACTGGAGATCCAGGCTGCTGCTGGCCTCGCTCGTCTGGCTCCTTCGCTTCGGCGCCCAGTCGCAGTAGTGGCAAACTTGTTGACCGAGAGGAGGAAACGATTGCTAGTTTTGGTTAGTAGAGGAGGGGACCAGAAATCCAAGAAACGGGTAGAATGCAGCAATGAAGGGAAGGACTCTGAGGACAATGCATTGTGCAGGAGACGGAGGTTGGAGGCAGAAGTCCACACGGGAGGAAGGGGTAAACGTTGGACGTTTGAGCGAGTGTGGTTGGAGCTAAGTGAGAACGAGAAGAAAGAAGTTGGACATCGAAGATAAACTCGTGGAATTTCTCATCAACATTCACAACACAATGCAATGATGGGTACGAAAGAGATCTATCTACATGGGACGAGGTGACTTTGTACGAAACCTGCACTTCCCGTCACTAAAAGGGACCAAGGTGAACGTGGAGGTAAAAAGGAAGAATAAAGTCCATATTAACATCACGGATTTTATTGTTGCTGCCTATTTAAACATCTGCAAACACTTCCACCCTGTGGCATGGTCTATTTGAAGAAGAGCACAATTTATTCCAAACTACTCGCTCTACTAGCTGGCCATTGCTGAGAGACGGGCAACGGCGAATTCTTAATATCTCTCTCTTT
>CM068962.1:5183057-5195446 GCA_035128595.1 Eptatretus atami
TCGATGCAAACTATTGTGGTTGCCTAACTATTGGGAAAATTAATGAAATTTAACTCCGAAGTTATTTCTCAGGGCTGTTGGAAAAAAAACAGCCGTGCGCCATATATGGATGGTGACGTCACGTTCTCCAAAACAAAGCGGACACTCACTCGCTCATTGAAGAAGTGTCCAGTTCAGCGGGCCGTTCTTTCGCTTTTTTTGAGCTTGCAACTGTCTATTATCCTTTTTTATTTTGAATTATTGTAGAACAAAGTTATTTGGATTTGTACATCATGCCTCGTACGTGTCGTCATGTTTTGCGAAAATGGCTGGAAAACGGGTAATCACTCCCACCGATTCCTGAAGCAATCAAACATTCGCCAGCACTGGATAAGATTTGTACAAACAAAACGGGCGAATTTTCTCCCAAAGAAAACGGGTAAAGAGGATCCTTTGGATAGACTTGTCATTTGTGGTGACCATTTCACAGCCGAAGAATACGAAGGCATAAACACATCTGATCATCACTCTGTGAATAGAGTTGTTGGTTGACAAGTTCTCCAGATACTGCTCTGTCACAAGATCAATTGTTGAGTTTAAGTGAGAAAAACCTTGAAATGTATTCTTAAAGAGCAATGGAAAACACTAAATAAACTTTCTGAAAAACACAAGCAGAAAAAAATCTCAACAAATCAATTTATTGTTGATTAAATTACTTTTTTAACAGCATCAGAAATTGGGCTATTTCATTTCAATTGTAAAAAATTCATCAAATTCCACTTTTTTTCTTCTAAATTTGGTAGAATATTTCCCAATGAGGCTAAACTGTTTTGGTATTTATATGCCACAACAGTCTCTTGAAAGTTGGGGTTTGTTCTAACTTTCACTTTCGCTGGGGTCAAGCTCAGCTGTCAGAAAGACTTCAACGCCAAGGCTACGGTGTATAATATATTTGGTCCATTATTGATTCATTCTATTTCTGATCTTGAGTGACGAGAGGGTTAAAAATTATTATATCAAGTCACAGACGAATCAAACTTTACATTATTTTATGCATCGAACAAGAAAATGAAAATCTACAAACCAATCTGTTGGTGGAGTCTGTCAGTGTGAACTGCCGGGTAGTCAGTCCTGCCACTTGTACACGAAATAGGCCGTTTTCTGGCACTTGCAGTGGCTCAAATTTATATGGCTCAGGGCCAGAAACTCCATAGTATAAATTCCCATCATCCTCCGACTCGTCCTCGGCAATATCGGAATGAAAACACTCAATTTCATCGCCGCTGAAATCGCTCTCCGATTCGCATCTCGCCATTGTTCACACGCTGTTTCCGAATGTTCACGAAGTTTTCGGAGAACGTGACGTCATAGCATTCGGTAAATTCCGGTCTGTTTTTCGATTACCGACAAAAGTTTTGACTTGAAAGTTGATTTTAGCATATTTTGAGTTTCAAATGTAAGAAAATAATTGCCCAGCGATTATTAATGTGATAACAACCTTCGAATCACGGAAGTAATCAGCGACCCAAAACCTGCTTTTATATTATTGCGTTTGGTTCGTGTTTCCATGAGTTTTCTGAAATTGGTATATTGAAATTTCTGCAGATGTGCAGGTGGATTACTTTACATATCTTGTTGTGCCTTTGTGTGTACTGTTGTTCTGACTGAGTTTTTTTATATCCCGATAGGAAGCAACTCATGATTTCGGTTTCTACCTTGCAGAACCTGCACTTGGCCGATTGTCTCAGTCCTGCCGTGTTCTTAAAGCCATTCGTGTGGTGTCCTGTTCTTGGGCATTTATAATGATTTGCTTTCCATCTGAGTTGAGCTGACCTCTTCTTAGCCATTCCAATGAGCCTTCTTTGTCGATGCCCAATCTGTCCAACTCTGGATTTACTTTTTTTTGTACATTCCTGCTCTTTTGTCATTCTCCCATTTGTCAGTGTATATCTGTTGATATTTCACTTTATATTTTTATTTTTGTCTTTTTTGCAATCATTGGGGCTGTGTTCGTTGTTGTTTTGGTTTCTTGAGTGACGTCTTCTATTCGCACCTGTCTTTGAAATTTTTTTGCTACGTAGGTTAGGGATACCTTCTCTGGCTCGCTGTCTTCGTGTTTGTATACAAATTGGATTCTGTAGTCTGTTGAACCTTTCAAGTATTCAGCCAGTCTGACAGTTGTCATTCTGTGCACATGGTTGAGTTCCATCAGGCCACTACCTCCTCCTCGTCTCGGCAGGTGCATTATCGGGATGCATTGATTTGTGTAGAACATTTTGTGAATGGTGAGTTTCCTTGTTTTGATATCTCGTTTTTTTTTCATTTCCGCTTGTGGCGAGCTTGTTATTCCGTAGCTGTATTGGAATATTGGTACTGCGACTTGGTTGACGGCTTCAATTTTGTTTCTCGGGTTGAGATGTTTTTCAGGATCGGCCTCATTCGACGCAAGTATTCTTTGGTAATTGTTTTTCACATTTGTTTGTGACAAATTTGGTGGCCCTCTTCTAATCCAAGGTATTTGTATGATGTTTCATTGTCTAGTTCCTGTATTGTTGTATCTAGGTCGACAAATGTGCACTTCACATTCTCTAGCACAAATTCCATTTGAATGTTGTCGGAGTACCGTTTCACCAATTTCAGTTTTTCAACCAATTTTTCATCGTTTGGTGCAAAGAGTTTTAGATCATCCATGTACAGTGGATGTGTCACCTCCCCCATCTCTTTGGACGTTAAGGTGTATTCAAGTCCTTGCTCATTAATGAGGTTGTTCAGTGGGTCCAGAGCCAGGCAAACCAGGAGGGGTGAAAGGCTGTCACCCTGGAAGATCCCGTGATATATCTTCACTCCTGGTATTTCAATCTTTCCTTCTGCGTGTTGCGGTATCAATGTGGTGTTTCATCGCTCCATTGTTTTCTCAATCGGTTTGAATATTTGGGGGTTGATCTTGTACACTTACATGAATTGTATCGTCCATGAATGTGGAACACTCTCAAAAGCTTTTATGTAGTCTCTCCAAGCTGTGGACAATTTGGTTCTTCTGATTTTACAGTTTGAGTATGGCCTTTCTGAGTTAAGTAGTAGGTGGTCTATTGTTCCATTGCATCTTCTTTTACATCCCTTATGTTCTGCTTCTCGACCTCTTCCTTGTGTTAGGTGACGGTACAATTTCTGTAATGATTCCCATCGAAGTTTGTACATTGTTGGTAGACAGGTTATTAGTCTATTCTTGTTAGGTAGTTGGGTTTCCTCTGATTTTGGGATGACGAAGGTGTTACCTTCTGTGTGCTATTCATCCATTACCTCCTCCCCTCGGATAAGTTCGTTGAATGCTCAAGTGTTGTGAATGTGGAGAGCATGTAGTTGCTTTAGCAAGAGATTTGGAACTCCATCTGGGCTTTTGAAGTTTGGAATTTTTGCTAGTTTTTTTTCTTTTCCTTCATCTGTTTAGCTGTTGTATTTTCTTTTCCAATTTTTGGATCCAATCCACCTCCTCATTATGTTATTTTGGGTCTTCATAGATTCCTTTCCAAAAGTTATCAAGTCTCTCCTTTTTGAGGGGACTTGTTACATCTTGGTTGTGTTTCCTTAGTTCATCGTAGGATCTCTTTGGGTTGTTTTCAAACAACTGGTTTTGTTTTCTCCCTTTGTTAACTTTGTCATAGTGTTTTTTAAACTTCCTTGCTATCATTTCTATTTTGAGATTGTTTTCAGCAACCTTTGCCTCCAGGTCTTTGTCCTTGGCATATTATATATATATAGGATTGTCTTTAATAGTTTTGGGTTTATATTTCCATGTATAAACTGCTGCATTTGTCCCGTTTCCTTTCTCAGTTGTTAACCTCCTTCACCTTCGGTTGCAGAGGTGTTTTTACCCCTTTCTGTCTGTTTGTTTGTGTACAGGATATGTCAAAAAGTTGTGGATGGATCCAGATGAAAAACGTGGTGGACAGGTTGGATGTGTGACAAGGACGAACTGATTCAATTTTGGTGAAGATCCAGATCTGATAATTTTTGAAGTGATTCTTCACTATTGAGAGATACAGTCGTGGCCAAAAATATTGGCACCTTGCACTTTTTTCAAATAGTGCACCATTTCTTCCAGATAATTGTTGAAATTAAAAAGTCTTCGTATTCACGTATGTATTTCTTCGACTTGCAGTGGAACAAAACAAAAAAAAGCTGAAAAAATTACTAAATCTTAGCTTATTCCACACAGAAATCTCAGACAGAGCAGGGGGGGGGCGAGGCCAGAGAGGAGATGGTAGAAGACAGAAAGACCACTGACCTGCCTGCAGTGAGAGAGTGAGAGACCTGAAGACTCAGCCTCATCGTGGGAGATGCCAATGATCCTAAATGCTTTGGTTTCCACAGCATGAAGCTGAGAAAGGTGAGAGGCAGGAGCACCAGCTCAGAGGGGATAGCAGTACTCCATCAGGCTGCAGACGAAAGCTTTGTATGTGGTCAGGAGCTCAGGTGGGCCGAGGAAAAACTTTGCACGACGGAGGATTTCCAGTCGGCGACTGGCTCTGGAGGCTAGGTCGGAAATGTGGCTTTCCCAGGAAAGATCATGGCAGATAGTGAGACCCAGAAGCTTGAATGAAAGGACTTATTCCAGAGTATTGTTGAGAAAGGACCGTCTAGAACCCCCCTCCCCATCTACTTTCAGAGAGACATGGTGAGAGAGTGATATTTGTCAGGATTGAAAGACGTGTTCCACGTGTTGGACCAGCTTGTGATTTGGCGAGCAATGACCTTTTATAAGTTGTTCAAAATAATTAATTTCAAGCAGGTGATTCTCCTTTACTTTGGAAATGAACTCACCTGTGGTGAGTTGCAGGTGCCTGTAATATAAAAACCACTTTCAGCCAGTTTGAATGGAGAAAAGGAGTCATTGTGCTATTTTGTATCACTGTGTGTACCACAATGAGCATGGAGAAAATAATGAAAACCAGAGAATTGTCTGAGGTCAGACACAAGATTGTAGCCAAGCAAGGACAATCTAAAGGCTACAAGTCCATCTCCAGAGACCTTGATGTTCCTGTGTCCACCGTACGCAATGTTATCAGGAAGTTTAAGGCCCATGGCACTGGAGCCAACCTCCCTGGACGACGGACGTGGCCACAAGAGAAAACTTGATCGAAGATGCAGCGAAGGATTCTTCGAATGGTGGAGAAAGCACCTCGATCAACTGCCAAACATATTCAAGTTGACCTTCAGACACAACTCGCATCAGACAGTTTCAACTCACACCATCCGTCGTCAACTCAATGAAAGGGGGTTCTATGGTAGGAGGCCCAGGAGGACCCCATTGCTGAGACAGACATGAGAAAGCCCGACTGGAGTTTGCCAAAACACACCTGAACAAGTCCAAATCCTTCTGGGAGAATGTCCTGTGGACAGATGAAACCAAATTAGAGCTTTTTGGTGAAGCACATCATAATTATCTATGTTTACAAAAAACAAAATGAAGCCTTCAAAGAAAAGAACACCTTCCCTATAGTCAAACATGGAGGAGGTTCAGTGATGTTTTGGGGTTGCTGTGCTGCCTCTGGCACTAGGTGCCTTGAACTTGAACCTGGTTCATGTTAATGGGTCGGGTCTGTACCCACTCCTTATCCCTCCATCACTTCTTGTCCCGCCGGTGAGTCTCCGATGGCATGCTCTGTCAACCCCCCCCTCCCCAACCAACTTCTCGATTTCCATTCTCTTCAACTCTTTAACCGCTTGCTCTCTGGTTTTGTCTGCTATCTCTTTTATTATCTTATTTTATTTTTTTCCCAGTGACCTTTGTCGTCAATCCTGGAAAATTTATACACTGGGGCAGTCTCTAATATAGTCCTTAGTTTGGTTTCCCCAGCTGCTCCATGGATTGGTGTGCGTGCGTGTGTGTGTGTGTGTGTCTTGCTACTCATCCAGTTCTGGGCCGATTGCATTCAGATTTGCTGCATAGGATCAGCATGACCCCAGTTAGTGTATTTCTCTTTGCCGGGGTGTATAAGTTTTTTTCCATGTGAATGTGTATCGTCACTGGGCCGCTCCAGGTAGGAATTACAAGTCCCACCCTTTACAGTACAGTTTTCCAGTGCAGTGAGGAGTTTTGAATTGCATGTCTGAATAAGGATAACAACATGAATAAGAGATGTGTAGAACAAGTGTTGTAGAATATTATGTGGATGAAAAATGAAAGGCAGTTTTGCTGTTGGTTCAGCTAGTTTAAGGTTGAAAGGATAAGTAAGGAAAAATTATTCACAATTTATATCTCATCTCACCAGCCTGTATTCGACCAAATTGCAGGTCCATCCGCCATTCTGTTTCTTGCTGCGGCAGTTTCAGACTTCCACCAGCTGCCAGACACGATGCCCCAACACAAGATCCATTCGTTGGGAAAACCGCTCGAGGTGCGTTGGTGGTGGTGGTGAGCTCAAAGTGTAAACCTCAACATTCCGTACCGATCGTGGTAATACACATTATGTGGATTGGAGATTACACAAATGCATAGACTTGGAGATCAGCACGTTTCCCCCCACCCCCTGTCATTCATCATCTCCCTCTACCCCTTCTACCCCACCACAGTTGATCCTCTCTCCCATCCCAAAGCTTTTATCACGACTGGCATCCTTCTGGGTCCCAACTGCTTTCATCGTCGCCTTCAAGTTGGAGTCTAAGCCCGAGCAACTGGAGATCCAGGCTGCTGCTGGCCTCGCTCGTCTGGCTCCTTCGCTTCGGCGCCCAGTCGCAGTAGTGGCAAACTTGTTGACCGAGAGGAGGAAACGATTGCTAGTTTTGGTTAGTAGAGGAGGGGACCAGAAATCCAAGAAACGGATAGAATGCAGCAATGAAGGGAAGGACTCTGAAGGACAATGCATTGTGCAGGAGACGGAGGTTGGAGGGCAGAAGTCCACACGGGAGGAAGGGGTAAACGTTGGACCGTTTGAGCGAGTGTGGTTGGAGCTAAGTGAGAACGAGAAGAAAGCAAGTTTGGACATCGAAGATAAACTCGTGGAATTTCTCATCAACATTCACAACACAATGCAATGATGGGTACGAAAGAGATCTATCTACATGGGACGAGGTGACTTTGTACGAAACCTGCACTTCCCGTCACTAAAAGGGACCAAGGTGAACGTGGAGGTAAAAAGGAAGAATAAAAGTCCATATTAACAATCACGGATTTTATTGTTGCTGCCTATTTAAACATCTGCAAACACTTCCACCCTGTGGCATGGTCTATTTGAAGAAGAGCACAATTTATTCCAAACTACTCGCTCTACTAGCTGGCCATTGCTGAGAGACGGGCAACGGCGAATTCTAATCGGACACAGCAGCCATGTTCAAACCTGTAGAACATACTGACTTATCGATATCGTTCCAGATACCTGTACCTATCCCGTCACACGAGGGTTTGAGGTTTTACAGGTTCACCGTTAAAACGCTCACCCTCGTTGTTGCACGATCAGAAATAACTTAATGACATTAGTGATCAACTGAAACCCAATTTGAACATCTGTCAGATAATACAAAAAAAAAAAACAGGAATGGGAGTACGTTACAATGTGACGTAATTACGGTTGTGTGAAGTGACGTCAGACTGCATTTGATTGGCTGGTTCGAAACCAATGTAAACGGTGTAAATGCCAAAGAACTGGCCTTTTAAAAAATGGGTTGTTCTGCAAAATAAATGCATCCAATCAATACTGGCCCTGGCATCGAGGGAGTCACAGCAGCTGAGACTCGTTGAGTGTCCACCAAAGTGGTTGCATTTTCCTTAAATCTTGAATCTAGGTTACGGCCCAAGCGTCTAATTGTGCATCGTACGCGGATAGACACCAAGCCGAGTGTCCGGGTGCTGTTCGAATGAACGGGACAGTTAAGCGATCCGGCGCAAGTACAGGGAATTGAGCTGTTCCAGAAATATGAAGGTAAGGACCGTATGGGGACCGAGGCGTGCGTAGTAAGGAGTGAATCCCTTCCAGAGCGAAAATATACCCTCCAACCGTATCACCCGCACCAGCACGTCCTGAAGGAAAATGGGAACAGAAAATTTGAATAAATACAGGTATGGAGTAAAAGAGCAGGTAGAAAAAGGAAAAGTGCAAAAGGTAGACCAGGAGGTTGAAAAGAAGAAGAAAAAAAATTCCATGACATAATGATGCAAGAGCGAGGCAACGTACCGACGATGGGGTAAGGGGGCAACAAGCGGATGAACGAATGAACAGGAAGAGAGAAAGGGTGGGAAACGGGAACAGACCCCCAGAGGTGCACAAGGCCCTGGATATGGACCAAGAAAGCACACTGCGAAGGCACTCGAGACGCACAATTACGTCAACAAACCAACAAACAACTTGAACAACAATCTCCATCTCGGGAAGATATCCTCTCAAGGTAGGGAAAAGATGGCGCACGAGTACGCGCCGATGCAAGAAGGCGAAGACGTTAAACGAGAGGTTTACAATCAGAGGTAAGAGCATTTGACTTACCATGCCGTTTTTATACTCTGGCTTTCCATCAATGATCTTCATGTTTTGAACCCTGCGGCAGAACGTCACCATGGAGGGCGAATCGATAACCGGAAACCATTTGAGTTTGACACAAGAGCAACGAGGAAACTAGTGGGAATGAACGGCGTACCTGGTCTTGGCGATGTCGACGGGCATGGAAGCGGCCGTTGTGACGAGGCCACTCAACATGCTGGCACAGAAATGGCAGCTGATGTTATCTGAGAAATAACCTGGAGGGAAAGGTCAAACACGATGTATGATCAATTCGGTGGAGGACGTCGGCCTTCCAAGGCCATTCGTTTGCTTCGTTGAAGCCCTCTGCAACGCTCCTCGTTCGTCTACAATGTCCCCTGAATCCCTCACCCCCTCTTGTTCAGTGTGTTTTTTTTCCCCTCATGATCACAATACCTGTTGAGAGTAGGGATTGTTTTGCTTGAGAATAGGAAGCAAGCTGTGCCGCATTAACCACCACTGCTCGATTGATAGTCGGAATACAACCCTGGAGGAGATAAAAGGGATGGGGGTTTAGGGAGGGGGGCAAGTTAAGGGAGGAGAAAGGACAAGTAAAGATTTGTGAAAGGAACGTATAGTGAGGAAGGTAGAAGAGGGAAGCATAACAGAGACATGTTCATCAATAAGGAAGCTTAATGACCCTCCATAGTGTCAGTAGTCCTTCTTCACGAGTGATGCGAATGAGTGCGTTGAAGACGCTCGTGTATCCGCGACGCTCATTCACGGGAAGCCTGTAAACAAATGATATGCAATCACAACTCGCCCACAGGCCACGTTCGGGTTCACTTACTCGGCGAATGGCGAAACCTCACCGGCCATCGGACGTCATGCGAATCAGGGCCACCTCTGCCGGCGTCCCCACAAAAGCACCGACAGCACCGGCCACCATGCCAAGGGCGGCTTTGACTAGAAAGGGAGGCGGTGGTGATCCCGGCCCACCGCTGGCACGTTCCATCAGCGTCGTGTAAGTCCCGAGACGAGTCGTCGTGTATGTGGCTTGGCGGAGCAGGCCCGCAGAGAGTCTAGCAGACATGATGAATTCAAATTGGCAAGCACAAACATTAGAAAGGGTTCCAAAATGAAAGCACCAAGGAATATTAGCAAATCGCAACAAAGCTTTTGGAACAAAGTCCAAATGAAGAAGATTCCACAGACCGTGACAGAGCCTTGTTACACCTTTGAACACTCAACCGACTCATCAACTGCTACCATGTCGTCCATTATACAACATTGTAATTTCTCATGCAGTCGTGACAAGACAATCAAAGTAACACCACCTGCTCGTAAACCATTTGTAAGACGCCAAGTGGTAGCGACGCACCCGTTATACATCCCCAAGAGACCCTCAGCCCGCACAATTGCGCGCATGGCGTGCAGGCTCGTACGGTGCTCCTTGGCCTGTCCTTCCTTTCCACTCAGTTGCATCCGGTTTTTCACCAGATCCAGCGGTTGCACAAACACTGTGGCACCCATTCTGCAGACACAGCCATTTAGCGATGGATTATACAGAGAAATCATTTCCTTATTGATTCATGTTTTGATGACAAGTACTACTTAATATTTCATTGCATATTACAACTTAAACATTATCAACATTATAGGCCATTTCCTGTGGAACAAATAGTCATTTGTGTTGTAAAAAAACAACAAGCTAACACTGATGGTGGTGGTTCCCATCAAAGTGAAGATCATTTGGGTTTCTCTTGTGTGACGATGACATCACCTTTATGTCACTTCTATGATAAACATGAACCATACCATTGATCTCCTCAAATCAGCATGAACAACACCTTGATACCGATTGTCAGATAACCATGAACACTAACACGATACGTCTTCTCTGATCACTAAGTTCCGAAGACATTTTTCCTCCTCCCGTGTTTCAACTCCTCACTAACTGTGACCCTCCATTTCCTGCCAAGACCCTTCTTCCCAAAAAACCCATCTTTACAAATGCTCGTACAGCTCCGTTTTTGAAAACCTTCACAGACCCAGCCATCACAACCGATCCCGACGGTTCCTGTTTGTTGTTAACGTCATGAATCACTCACAATGCAAAAAGAGTTCCCGATCAAGTTTTAGAAATTTAAAACTTCTCAAGTACAAGGACAGACGATGCCATCCAGTTCTGTGTTGGGTCTGGAAGGTTAACAAGTTTGTGTGCTTGATGTTGTAACTTCAAAATGATAAAAATCCGTATCGTATCACGGTGGTGGGAAACTTGAGAAACTGTAAATGGAGCTCATGCAGATGATGGGCCACATTAGGAATCCGCCTTGCTGCCCATCTTCGCACACGTTGATCTTGTGCTTGTTTATCTCGTACAATGATGGTGAGGGTTTAAAGCTGTCATTTGCCAAATATATATATATGTCCTACTTCTTCTAAAAGCCTTGCTTTTGTATACAATTGAATGATTTTGGATTTGGTTGGATTCCCATCAGATAGCATGGGTGACGATGACCGATAGAGTGGCCATCCAGGAGTCGAGATTTAACTCCATGCTCTTTTCTTTACGGGAATGGGTGAAAGAAAATGTGTAAATCGAGCAAACCCGCTAATTTTGACTAATTGGAAAGTTCTATCCGTAATGTTTTTGCCGATTTTTCCAGAGGAGTTTGTTCGGTGGAAAATGTTGAACGATTCTTTCACGTGCTGAGAACGCAGGAGTTTACGTTGAAATGTGATTTTCACGAATTACAACTGCATTAAATGGCCTTTCAGGAAAAAAAAATATATGTTGGTGTTTTAACTGCCTGGGGATTGCTGTATGTCACATGCCATTGCCTTGGAGGTACACGGTTTTACAGAACCACTTTCCGGTGGTCCTGCACACTTTCGTCGGTCCCCGCAGTACTCTGGCATCTCTCTCACCCTCCCTGGCAGGCAGATGAAGTCCACAGTGGAATGTACGTAGTGAAAGACAAGCCACGCCGGCCACTGTAAAGACCCCGCACCACGCATTGCCATGCAGGGCTCCATTGTCATTGCCTTGCAGTAGGGTCCGGCGATATATCGATATACCGGTTATATTGATATCATTTTTCATATTGATATACTGCTATTGGAATCCTGAATATACCGGTGTACCGAAAAATATCTATATGAAAAAAAACAACAACCCGGTATATCACCAACAAACTGAAGAAAGGTGTTCACAATCCTTAAATACCATACATGATTTTAAAAGCTTTGACGTACTCGGCATCTCGGCTAAACATGGAACAGGAACGGTGGAACGTATGATGTCAAGATGTAACAGGAAGCAAGTTCAGTACATGTTAACTTGTAACCCTCAGCATGTGAGCACCCGTACAAGCAATCGTGTTTCTCTTTGCCCTCGTGGCTGGTTTTAGAGCAATTGCCAATTGGTTATTATTTAATATGAATCGAGTGAGCTTTAGAAACCCTGTGTTGAGTCGGTGATCTGTGAGAGCGATACCGATATGAAGGGGATACCGGTATGGAAGAGATAACGGTATGATCATATGGTATGATAACGGTACAACGTTCCGTGATAGTCATACCGGTGTGGCGATAGCGATGGATTATGACCTGTGTCAGTTACCAACACTGATTTCGCTTGAAAACCAAATCTTTTTTTTCTTTTAATATTTAATAATAACAAAAAAGAATATATATTTTTTCGAGCCTGGTGATAGCTTAGTGGTTAGGGTATTGGCTTGGGATCCTTGGGGTCCTGAGTTCCTGAGTTCAAGCCCCGCTGGCCACTGAATTAACATCAGGGGGGTTGACAGCCTGTCATCCTTCCGAGGTCGGCGAAATGAGCACCAGTATACTGGTAATTATCCCTGCAGGGTCGAAGGTGACAAAAGGGTTGGCGTTAGGAACGGCATCCGGCCATAAAAACATTGCCACAAGAAAGGGTACCATGATTGG
>CM068962.1:5247708-5265911 GCA_035128595.1 Eptatretus atami
GATGAGTTGGGTAGGTGACGAGAACAAGGCAATTCGAGTTTGGTTGAGGTTCGAATCCGGATCCGGCCCATCAGTGGTATGCGCTCGACCGAGTGCCGTTCTAGTTTGACGAATGGAACGTTCCATGCACTCTGCACAGCTTTACGTCCTGATCTCGCACACCCCCTCCTTTATTTAATTGTCTCCTTTTAGTGCATCCGACTCGATAAGAGGCATAAATAAATAAGATGGAGTACGTTTTGTTGGACTTGTGTCGCACCGAATGATGATGAATTCTCCGCAATTTCCTTCCGGCAACCCGTACTTTCCTCACCTTGCCTTTTCATTCCCGAAGGTTCGTCTTGCCTCGAAGAATGCCTCGGAAGGTTCGACTCACTCGGGCTGAACGGCGCTGACAGACGAGGTGCGGCTTTTGGGATTCTTACCCGGGGCCCGTGACTCCTTTCCATCATGCCTCCACGGCCGAGTTCCGGTGAGCTATGGGGGCTGCACCTCATGCCCCCCCGTATCCTTGTGGACTGCCTGCTGCCCAACGGCATGTTCGTGACAATCGAATGCGTCCGCGAAGCAACGCTGGCTTCTATTAAGCGCGAATTGTTCCGAGAGGCACGCAAGTACCCCTTGGGTCACCTGCTGCAGGCCGAAGGGACGTACATCTTCGTAGGGGTGACGCAGGAGGCCGAAAGAGAGGAATTCTACGATGAAACCCGGCGGCTCTGTGACCTTCGTTTATTCCAGGCTATACTGAAGGTGGTGGAGCCCGTGGGGAACCGAGAAGAGAAAATGTTGAACAGAGAAATAGGTAAGTACAGGTGTGTGTGTGTGTGCACACGTGTCGATTTATGCCGGCACACCACGGTTCCGAATGGAATTATTGATTCGTGCTCGCTTGGCAGAATGTAACGCTGACATCGCACGACCGGAGGATGATATACCCTGGACCGCAGGATCATCTTGCTTACCAGTGTTCATTGTGCCACTCGGTTGTGTACAATGCGAAAACGGAGATACAGCTCCACTTTTACCGACACGTGCTAACGTAATAATGCCATTTTTGGAAGACCCAGCGATATCCTACCCGGGTTCACATTCTTCATTGTGACGACGTTTGACCGTCGTCGGTGCTGCTGTTGTGGCCACGAAGTCGAGATCCGACCACCGTGCTTTGAAACCTTGCATTCTGGTTGATTTGCCGTGCACAGCAAGTGTGACATGATGGTTCGATTTAACTTGGCCATGGGAATCACGTAGGAGTGGGATGGTGGAAGATTGAATTTTGGACGGAGGCCCAGTGGGGTAGAAGCCTGGTGTTGGCTTAATGGTTAAGGTGGCTGGCTTTAGATCTTAGAGTCCCGAGTTTGAGCCCCCGTCGTACCGTTAAAACAACACCAGGTGGGTTAACTTAGCCTGTCATCCTTCCGAGGTCAGCAAAATGAGTACCAGCTAAACTGGGAAGAATGAGCCGTTTGAGTATGCTGCGTCGGAGTGGTGACCCGTCTGGGATCGTGCCCCCTAGCCAAGGAAAAACTGCTTTTGCAGTCCTGTGTGTCTGAAGACACAAAGGGAATGATTCTTCTTCTTCCAGTGTGGTCATGTTTGGTAATCGACATTCGAGTGAGAGATACGCTACAAACTAAAGCCAAAACCATCACCTGATAGATGGCACGCATACCCACTTTATGGTGAATTCAACTCGTCAAGTTACACCGCGTGATCAAAAAATGTTTGCACAACTCTTACATCACCTGAGGCCGACATCAAAACAAAGGAAACCTTTTATGGCGGCCATGACATTACTCTTGTTGGCTTGTGCGTCGCGTTTCCACTTGTGTACAATAATGGGAGTGCGAGGAAACCGCTTCGAGCAGCGAAAGCTTTTGGTGAAACCACTAACAACAAGGTCACGTGTTAATGGATTGAGGATGTGTGCGTGTTGGGTTGCCTTTGACCCGCATACACACTGCTTGTAAACAATGAGCTGCAGAGAGTGGCTGTCCGTGTGAGGAGTATATGGTTCAGTAGCTGTCAGCTTGGCTGTCGCACACCCCGATCTCGGATGATAATTTGGCTAAGATGGGGGACATGTGATGGCATACATTCTGTTCGGTATGATTTGCCGTAATCTTCAACGATTGAGAGCGATATGCACATGGAATTTCAAGTGATTGTGAACAGACGGCGTGTACACTATTTGTTGCCGTGTGCATCAGTCATGAGCCACGCGTGTGCCTCTCAGGCTTTGCCATCGGCATGCCGGTGTGCGAGTTCGACCTTCTCAAGGATCCCGAGGTCCAGGAGTTCCGCAGGAACGTGTTGGCTGTTTGCAAAGACGCTGTCGAGGCGCGGGACGCCAATGGAACGCACAGTCTCGCGCTGTACGTCTACCCCCCGGATATAGAGTCATCACCGGACCTGCCGCAACACATCCTGAACCGCCTGGATAAGGGTAAGCAGTTGGCACAGCTGTCGTCAAGATAAAGACCTTGCTTCAACCACAGCATCAACCCTTCTGTGCTCTGAACTCTTGTTAACCTCGTTCCCTTCCACCTCATCCTTCTCATTCCATCCAGGTTACATAATAATTGTTATATGGGTGATTGTGTCCCCAAGCAACGATAAGCAAAAGTACACAGTGCGAGTACCGCACGACGCCACGCCTGAACAGGTGATCGCCGAGGCGATTCGTAAGAAGACGCGTAGTATGGCACTTTCAGCTGAACAGCTGCGTCTTTGCGTGAACGAGTATCAGGGAAAGTACATCCTGAAGGTGTGCGGATGTGATGACTACCTGCTGGAGCGATTTCCTCTGTCCCAGTACAAGGTGAGCGCTCTCAACAAGACGGTCTTAACACTCAGGGTCGAGGAGGTAGATCAAATCGATTAGATTAACCAATCGAGTTTGTGTTTGGCTTTTTAGCATCTCACATGTTGGAGATCCTGATGAATGCTAATGATTGGTAACCTCAGTAAACCCAACTTTACTCGGGAGGTAGGAATGATGCTCAAGTTGCATCGTATCTCAATAAGAGTGAGCTGCATGTGTTCAGGACTTTTTAGCCATCGAGCACGGGCTCTCGACAGTGTTGTGAGCGTGTCCCCGTCCAGGCTGATATTTCATCCCGTCGTTCACGACTCCATTTTATCAGATTGTTTGAACTGGATCATTTGCCTGCATTGCTATTCCGATCTGAGACCGTGGTTTGTGATGCTGGGATCCACAGGTTCAAATCAAACGGGCAGTACTGTTGATTTGTGTATCATGTAGTGTGTGCAAGCTCCTGGATGAGCCTGAGTTGCTGCAGATAAATAAAAAACAAATCCCAATCCAAACATTTTTACTTCAACAAAGCCTTTTGTTTTTCCAATACGTCTCAGTGAGACGAGGAAAACGGCTGCATATGTCCACCCAGGTGAATGATGCGATGGTATTTTTGGTTGGTACTATGAAAGATGAGGCGTCACCCCTCCCCTTTTATACCGTCAGTACATCCGCAGTTGCATGGCGCTCACTCGACTTCCCAATCTCATGCTAATGACCAAGGAGAGCTTGCACACTCAGCTCCCTTCCACCGCATTCTCTCTGCCGTGGTACGCCCGCCGTGTGTCTGTGGCCCCAGCCTACATGAACGGCGAGTCGTCTGCAAAGTCACTATGGATGGTCACCGGGCCTCTGCGCTTGCGTGTACTCTGTGCCACCTACGTCAACGTCAACGTCAGGGACATTGACAAGGTGTGCCTGTGCCGGAGCGCGTGGTGCCGTCGTCGTGTGACCGTTCCGGAAATAGCTGCTCTTTTTACAATCGTTTTGTAACCTGCATCATTGACCCATTAGCATTCCTTTATGTGCATCTCCAGATTTATGTTCGTACCGGTATCTTCCACGGTGGAGAGCCTCTTTGCGATAACGTGAACACGCAGCGCGTGCCCTGCTCCAACCCAAAGTGGAACGAGTGGCTTACCTACGACATTTATGTTGCGGACCTGCCTCGTGCCGCTCGGCTCTGCCTTTCCATCTGCTCCGTGAAGGGGCGCAAGGGCGGAGCCAAAGAGGTGAGTTCAAAGTGCAGGGCTTGGGCCGGTCGTACGTGGTTGTCGAAACCTTGCGAGTCCTGTGATGTTCAAGCAGGAGGAGTTTCATCGATGTTCTCCACTACTGCTACTTCCCCAGTGAGTTCAAAATGATCCATGCTCGATCTCCTCTCGATTCTCTACATATTCTCTCTCTCCAAACCCCAGGAACATTGCCCACTGGCGTGGGGAAATGTGAACCTCTTTGACTACATGGCTACGCTGGTGGCCGGAAAGATGGCCCTGCACCTGTGGCCCGTTCCCCACGGTCTGGAGGACCTGCTCAACCCAATCGGGATATCGGGCTCGAATCCCAACAAGCAGGAGACGCCGTGCCTCGAGGTGGAATTTGAGTGGTATAATGGCGTTGTCAAGTTCCCAGATATCGCAATGATAGAAGATCACGGGCGGCGGAGTCTCCAGCGAGACCTCCATTCGTTGTCATCGCTGGTAAGCATCCCCAGGTTTCAGCATCCGTTTGATAAAATAATCACGATTGGATAATCAATCAGGAACGTGTTCAACTGTAAACTGTCCGGCCCGTACAGGGCAGCCGGGGAGGCAAGGATGGTGAGCCGAGCGAACCGGATCGGGAACAACTTCGTTCCATCTGCAACCGGGACGCGCTGTCTGACATCACGGAACAGGAAAAGGATCTGCTGTGGAGATACCGGTAATGAACCACATTGGAATCGGGATTGGAAAACTCGGACTTGCACCCATGACACGAGTTTAGTTTGCCCCAAATCATCTTTGAGATGTCCTCCTGTGTTTGATTCCCGACCCAGCTATACATTGGCATACTGGTGCTTTGTAGGCAGAATGTTCCGTCGATGCGTTTGCCGTACCTCAGAATGACATGAAGCCGGGTGTCCTGTGTGCTTGCTTTAGTTCAGGTTTTAATGTGGCAGACTCTATTGGAGTGTCGGTGCTGCTGAAGCTGTTTCTTGGCAAGGGTTATACTGGGTGGTTTGCCATTGCCTTCTCAGCAGTAGTTAGGACAGGAATTTGGAAGTTGTTCAGGATGCCAGCAATGGCTCGTCTATTCTTTGTGAAACACCATGGGGGTCTTTAACGTCCACCAACTAATGCTGGCAAACGGGATGGCAAGTTTAACATCCAGCCGAGGGACGGCACACACATTTATGAATCGCCCGACCTGTGAAACACCGGGGTAACAGTTTATAGCTGGGTCGGGATTCAAATCCAGGCTTGACAGCTTAGACACGAGTGTGCATATCTCTAAGCCGTCACGCCAGCCCTTACATTAGTGAGCGGACATTAAACGTCCCACGGTGTATCTCAACAGAGTAGACAAGCTATCTCCGGCATTCTGATCAATTTCATAATTCCTACCCAAATCACCTTTAATCGAACAGCAGGCCTCGCCAGCCAGTTGGTGAATGACTATTTTGTTGACACAGTTGGATGAAAATTTCCCATTGATTGTGTGGGACTAATTGTGGCTGTTCTAGAAGTAGTAATCGTAATAGTTAAAAAAAATAAACTGGACCGGTTAATGACACAGCACTCTGTGCACAATACACTACAAAACTCAAATGCTCACTCCATCAAGTAAAACATGAAATAGAAATGTTGATTTAAGTTTTCAACTCATGGAGCCAGTTATACAAACCTTTTGGGAAAAATAGCGGAAGTGTGTGCGTCTTGTTCTTGCCAAGGGCGCATGAGAAAGTCGACCAAGAAAGAGCAATCGGAGATTGCATACCCTCGCCAGGACTTGATTTGTGTGCTGGATTTTGTGTGGCAAATAAATGGAAGGATTTATTAAATGAAAGGTCATTGATTGCAAGTGAAACGTAGAAATGGTCTAGTTGTAAATGTGTAATGGTCTAAAGGTTGAAAGGTGGGAAGGTTTGAAAGGTCGAAATGGGTCTTTCCTGAGAAATCCACATTTCCAACCTGGCTGCCAAAGCAGTCACCAACTGGGAATCCTCCGTCGTGCAAAGTCCTTCCTCGGCCCACCTGAGCTCCTGACTATGTACAAAGTTTTCGTCCGCAGCCTGATGGAGTACTGCTCTCCCCTCTGGGCTGGTGCTCCTGCCTCCCACCCTTGGCTCGGCTTCTCGCTGTGGTAACCAAGGCATTTAGGATCATTGGTATCTCCCGTGATGAGGCTGAGTGTTTGGGCTCTCATTCTCTCACCGTAGGCATGTCAGTGGTCTTTCTGTCTTCTACTACAGTCTCCTCTCCGGTCTCGCCCCCCCCCTGCTCTGTCTGCAATCTCTCCCCTCTCCCCCCATATTTCTGCAGGGTGCTCAAGGTCCGCCAACAATCCCCTTCTGGTAAAACTACCAAAATCACGAATCACTGCTCACCTTCACTCTTTCATTCCTATTTTTCCCGCCTTTGGAATAAACTCCCTCACTCTGTTCAATCCCATCCTTCCCTCCAGGCCTTCAAAACATCTGTTCACCACCATCTCTCATCTTCCCCCATCCAAAACCACGATCTTTTCTACCCCCGTTAATCCACCCCAAACCCACCTCCTTAAAATTCCCTGCTTTCCTTCCTGAAAGTCCCTGTAATGTCCATCTTGTATTCCCTGTGTTCCCTGCCCCATCCCTCTTCCTTCCACAGATCTCCTCATGTCTCTGTTGCCCACTGTTTTGTCCTTCACTCTCCCGCCCCTCTCGTCTCCTATGCCCCTTGTTGTACGTTCTGTGTGTTATCTCTTAAATTGTATATTTAAAATTGTATTGCATATGGACATTGTTTATTTAAAAAAAATTTTTTAAAGGGTCTAAAGCGTCGATATGGTCTAAAGGGTCTTAAAAGGTCAAAAGGGTGTAATTTAAGGTCAAAAGGGTTGGAATTGTCTGAAGGGGTCGAAAGGTCAAAGGGGTTTACCGGGTATTAAAAGGTCTCAAAGGTGTGAAGGTCTTCAGGGTAGAAAGGAGTCGAAGGCTCTTCGGGATTCTAAAGGGTCTAAGAGGATCCAGAGTCTTTCAGGTCTAAGGGTTCTAAAGGGTGTCACGGCGTCCATAGGGTCTTGTGGGGTTCTTAAGGTTCTAAAGCGTTTTGGGGGTCTTAAAGGGTCTAATGTAATTAATACACATGTTCTGTGCAGACAAACAAATGAACGAACGCAAATGCATACCCTCTCCTCTGGTGAGAGTAAAAAGGGACTCATCTGGCATTGTTTGGGCCTGAATGGATCATACACATTCCTGCTTTGTGAATTAGAGGGGGAGGGTATATTTTAGAAGGGGGGTTGGGGGGGGGGTGCACTTTCTGGTTTTCAAATTGGTGTTTAGAGTTACAGCATCAGAGGTTTCTTGCGAGCCATTTATCGAGGCCCAGATTTTACGCACCCTCCCACCCACCCATAGACAACACTACCACAACATCCCTGAGGTCCTGCCCAAGCTGTTGCTGGCTGTGAAGTGGTACTCCAGGGATGAGACGGCACAGGTGTACTGGCTGCTTAAGGACTGGCCTCTGCTTAGGCCTGAGCTCGCTCTGGAGTTGCTGGACTGTAACTATCCGGACCCACGTGCTCGCGAATTTGCGGGCAAATGCTTGGAGGCCGGCCTAACGGATGATCGCCTCTCGCAATACCTCATCCAACTCGTACAGGTGTGTGCGAGGGTGTGCACTGTGCAGGCACCTTCAAATCAAGTACAATATTTTCACCATGTATTTGTCATAATCATGAGATTTGACCTTTTGGCCCACAAGTGGCATTTCCCTTGTACAAAGCACAGTACTCAGAACAAATTTCGTTTTCTAGCCGCAAAGTCAATGGTTTTAACGTTTGTTCCGTTGATCTGTCGTCAACTACCACCCTTGCCGACCGACGACACACATTGATCTTCAACTCGAGCCTTGCAAATGAGCACAAGGCAATCGGATATCCTTACACAGGCATTCAATCACGGACACGGTTCCACGTGAAAGGGGAAAAAAACACAATTTGATTGGTTTACGTCTGTTTGAGGTTATTCTTGGAAAGGCCCAACTATCTTCGCTTTTACCCTTGCCAATTGATGCCCTCGCAATGTAGCGTCCCATTAAGCTGAACGGATATGTTGGGCAGACCGTTCTTCTTGATAAGTATTCATCTCAACATGGTGGATTCTTTATAACACCACACGGACTGGATGTAGGTACAGAAAGAACAGAAAAGTTATATATATATATATATATCGATGATAAAATGGGTGTGAAATTAGTGGCGTGGCCTACAAACAAACCACACGGCATGGACCATGGAAAATTGATTGTGTTACATGCACCAGGAAACAGACTAAAGTATAAAAGGTGCGAAGTTAAAGAAAAACGATGTGAATGTATCATCAAGATGTACTTTGGGAAGTGCGCCGTTTAAAAGTACATCATCAAGATGGACACCGTTTAAAATGCAGAAAGATTTGCTTACCGGTCAGGAAATGAAGACGGCGGAACACAGTCCGAGGCAAGGCCGAAGGATTTGGCTTGTGGCCAATGCAAGCCAAATGTACCGTTTGAGAAACAAAGGTGTACCAATGTGGCGAAGGGATGCAGGGAATCCGCATCCGACACTATCGGACTTAATACCGTTGATCTTAATGGGACTCCCTCCCTTGCACCGAGTAATACAATTCCTTGGTTTAAAAGGTCTGACTGCTACCCTTGCAGGTCCTAAAGTACGAGCAGTATCTGGACAACCACCTTGCACGGTTCCTGCTCAAAAAGGCGCTCACTAATCAGCGCATCGGGCATTTCTTCTTCTGGCACCTCAAATCCGAGATGCACCTGAAGTACGTGTGCCAGCGTTTCGGCCTGCTGCTCGAAGCCTATTGCCGCACTTGTGGGATGTACCTCAAGCACCTCAATCGCCAGGTCTGCACACAAACACAAACTACAGAATGCTAGCCGTTTGGTCCATCGTTGAGTTTTTGCTCGGTCATGGACAATTTAGGAACGCAAACATTTGCCGACATATTTCTGTGGTACCCGTGGTATTGTTGTTCCTTGTCATCTACTCCATGCTTGCACCATTATTTGACATAAGAGTTTCTCCACTATCCAGGTGGAAGCAATGGACAAGCTGACCAACCTGACAGATATGCTGAAGCAGGAGAAAAAAGATGAGACTCAGAAAGTCCAGATGAGGTTTTTGGCTGAACAGATGAGGCAGCCCGACTTCATGGAGGCTCTCCAGGGCTTCATCTCTCCACTGAATCCTGCACACCAGCTCGGAAACCTACGCCTCGAGGAATGTCGGATAATGTCCTCGGCGAAACGCCCACTGTGGCTCAACTGGGAGAACCCCGATATCATGGCCGAGCTTCTGTTTCAGAACAACGAGGTCATTTTCAAGAATGGAGATGACTTGCGACAAGACATGCTGACCTTGCAAATCATCAGGATCATGGAGAACATCTGGCAGAACCAAGGGCTTGATCTACGGTACGAAGACATGTACACCACCAAATTATGGCAGTGCTTCTGGACATTCATGTTATCATTTTTCAAACTACCGTGTGTGCGCGCCAATATTTGTTACCATAATAACCGGAACAAAAGGTTTAATCCAATTCTGAATTCCTCAAGTCTTGGTTGGTCTCTGTTCTTTCTCCCAGAATGCTCCCATACGGCTGCCTATCCATTGGGGACTGTGTGGGACTCATCGAGGTGGTGCAGAACTCGAGTACCATCATGCAGATCCAATGCAAAGGTGGTCTTAAGGGTGCTCTCCAGTTCACTAGCCACACTTTGCACCAATGGCTGAGAGAGAGGAACAAGGGAGAGGCGTACGTAATGTTTCTTCTCTTCTTGCCACATCCGCCGTGTCGTTTGCCATCGCTCACTCGGCCCGTTTCTCCAGGTACGACGCTGCCGTTGACCTCTTCACACGGTCCTGCGCTGGCTATTGCGTGGCGACGTTCATCCTAGGGATTGGTGATCGGCACAATTCCAACATAATGCTGAAGGATGATGGGCAGGTAATGATTGTAATGATTCTGTAGTAATTACAGTGTGCAATCGTAGCCACCTCAAATATCCCATCCCTTCTCTTTTAGCTGTTCCACATAGACTTCGGGCACTTCCTGGACCATAAGAAGAAGAAATTTGGGTACAAGCGTGAGCGTGTGCCATTCGTGCTGACACAGGACTTCTTGTTGGTCATTGGCAAGGGAAACCAGGACTACAGCAAAACGGAAGAGTTTGATCGGTAAATGGCCACCTCTAACTCCCATCACCCCTCACTGTCCCTCCCATGCGGTCTGTTTCTTAGTGTGACCCATCCTGTTTCCTCCTCAGTTTCCAGGAGATGTGCTGCAAGGCATATCTGGCCATTCGCCAGCACGCAAACCTTTTCATCAACCTCTTCTCCATGATGCTGTCGTCGGGAATGCCAGAGCTGCAGTCGTTTGATGATGTGGCCTACCTACGCAAAACGTTGGCGCTAGAACGGTCTGAGCAGGACGCGTTAGAATACTTCATGAAGCAGATGGACGACGCCCATCACGGAGGATGGACCACCAAGGTCGATTGGATCTTTCACACCATTCGGCACATTTAGGACCCACCAAGGAGCCGGGTGAGACCAGAGGTCAGGCCCAAACGGGTCGGTACAAGACTCTCAGGAGTCAGGAATCGTGTTGGTCGAGCCATGCATCGTCGAGCCGAGTGTGGACCTCGTGCAGATATTCGACCGGGCTTTTAGCGCTAAGGTGCAGGAAGTGAGGATTCGGCAGTGACCAAGTCCAACTTTGCCGTGGTCCGTTCGCCTTCTTCCTTTAGCTTGTGTTTTCATTTTCTTATTGCCTCTTCTTGTGGTGAAGAAGAGAATTGTGATGTGATGTTCCAGGGTTCGAGTTTGGCTTCATCGCTCTGCCGACTCTCTGTAGCGTCTCACCCTTCTCACATCCTGTCCCAACCATACTGTTTTTACACCAACTCGTCCCCTCTCTTCCCTGCCCCCTCGAAGGGCTCTTGTCAGCCACAAGCTGTTACGGCATCTCCATTGTCTATATGTACACAGGGCGTGTTGCATAAGGAAATGTATTATTATTATTATTGTTATAAATAAACGTATATATGGCGCTTTGCCAGCACTGTTACCGAGCTTTGGGGAAACGTTCCTCTAAGTCCATTGAAAATGCACTGAAAGTTCCATCCCTTGGAATTTCCAACATCCTCCCCTCCAACCCCAATACTTTGCCCTGAGCCTTTCCCACCCCTTTGTTTCCTTGTAGTTTTATACCCAGCATGCAGTGCGTGTATGACTGTGTCATTATTGGCAAGTCTGCACAAATGATGCACCTCCCCAAGGATGTACTACAGGTGGATGTTTTATTTTCATTTTAAACAATCATGCTGTATCTTACAAAACACTAATGGAGTAAAGAATGAGCGGCTCCTCATCGTTCTCTCCTGCGTGAAGCCATTGTTTGCCTGGTATGCTGTTTGTTCCCAAATACAGTATTTCTTTTGTACCCACTATCCTGGCTGTGCCTCGTTCGATTACATTTGCACCTCGTCATTCCCAACATTGGACTCATCTGGATCCGTACGAGCACAGGCTCTCACACGACTGTCTGGTGAGGAATTCCGCTTGGATTACCCCATTTATGACGGGTTAGGTCGGTTTGTGGAGAGATTCAGGTATAGCTCTTCCACTGCAACACATGGTGAGGAACAGAAATTGAGGGTGGGACATCACAGGAAGTGCGGGGTAACGGGAGATAGCTTGGAGAGAAGGGGGGTGGGAGATGCAACTCACGGTCTTGCCCGAGACGCTGGCAAACGGCCTCTTGGAGCAGACCAAGGCACAGGTCACGAGAATGAGCAAACTCGCCCTCCAGTCGTTGCACAACGTCTGGACTGTGAGAGGATCAGATCACATGGATGAGTCCACTGTTCGAGTCATGCACATCATCATTACGCTTCATCTTGTTCACTTTGGATATACATTTGGTGCGAGTACCGATGCTCATATACGGTGAATAATGGGATGAATTGAACTTGAACCAAAGGTCCAAAATCAGGCATGGTAAGGGTTTTTTCTGGCCCGATAAAAACTGTCATCCTGGTGCTACACCGACTTCAGGACCTGCGATCCACTTGAGTGACACATGCTTCGGTTAACGGGACGTGTCAGCTTTACCCGAGTTCTCCGGTGTCCTTCCACTGCATTGCGAATGTTAGAGCGACGTCCAGGACGTGCAGCAAAGCCCCACGGAGTGCAGCTCTCTGCACAGACAGCACAGGCAACGCAGTGGAAACGCTCGCTGCAAATTATTACAGTGGGACAATGGCATCGGCAGAAAAATGTATCGCTTCCTCCTCACGCTGCACAAACATTGCATTTGAAGATGTTAAACATGAGTAATCAAACGGAGGAAAATAAATTTCAAATTTTTTCTTTAAACACTTCACCTGTTTTTTACAGGTACTCCTGTAAAACAGGTACTTTACACAAAACCATTTTCAGGCATGTACTCCTGTTACACAGACTTGCAAGAGCACCACCAACAGGTTATTCATGCTCATGAAGGCATTTTGGGCAAAAAGAAAAAGATAAAAAAGTCACCTGCTGAATGTGTCAACTTGCGTGCACCTAATCCATGTCTCGACTCGGTGTTTACCTCCAAAACCCGTGTACCTAATCCATGTCTCGACTCAGTGTTCCTCCAAACCCGGTACCTAATCCATGTCTCGACTCGTGTTTACCTCCAAAACCCGTGTACCTAATCCATGTCTCGACTCGGTGTTTACCTCCAAAACCCGTGTACCTAATCCATGTCTCGACTCGGTGTTTACCTCCAAACCCGTGTACCTAATCCATGTCTCGACTCGTGTTTACCTCCAAAACCCGTGTACCTAATCCATGTCTCGACTCGGTGTTTACCTCCAAACCCGTGTACCTAATCCATGTCTCGACTCGGTGTTTACCTCCAAAACCCGTGTACCTAATCCATGTCTCGACTCGTGTTTACCTCCAAAACCCGTGACCTAATCCATGTCTCGACTCGGTGTTTACCTCCAAAACCCGTGTACCTAATCCATGTCTCGACTCGGTGTTTACCTCCAAAACCCTGTACCTAATCCATGTTCACTCGTGTTTACCTCCAAACCCGTGTACCTAATCCATGTCTCGACTCGGTGTTACCTCCAAACCTCGTGTACTAATCCATGTCTCGACTCAGTGTTTACCTCCAAACCCGTGTACCTAATCCATGTCTATGGTGTTTCCTCCAAAACCCGTGTACCTAATCCATGTCTATTTGGTGTTTACCTCCAAACCCCGTGTACCTAATCCATGTCTCGACTCGTGTTTTCCTCCAAAACCGTGTACCTAATCCATGTCTCAACTCGTGTTTACCTCCAAAACCCGTGTACCTAATCCATGTCTCGACTCGGTGTTTACCTCCAAAACCTGTACCTAATCCATGTCCTATTGGTGTTTACCTCCAAAACCCGTGTACCTAATCCATGTCTCGACTCGTGTTTACCTCCAAAACCCGTGTACCTAATCCATGTCTTATGGTGTTTTCCTCCAAAACCGTGTACCTAATCCATGTCTAATTTGGTGTTTACCTCCAAAACCCGTGTACCTAATCCATGTCCTAACTCGTGTTTACCTCCAAACCGTGTACCTAATCCATGTCTCGACTCGGTGTTTACCTCCAAAACCCTGTACCTAATCCATGTCTCACTCAGTGTTTACCTCCAAACCGTTGTACCTAATCCATGTCTCGACTCGGTGTTTACCTCCAAACCTCGTGTACCTAATCCATGTTCGACTCGGTTTACCTCCAAAACCCGTGTACCTAATCCATGTCTATCTCGGTGTTTCCTCCAAAACCCGTGTACCTAATCCATGTCTCGACTCGGTGTTTACCTCCAAAACCCGTGTACCTAATCCATGTCTCGACTCTGTTTACCTCCAAAACCCGTGTACCTAATCCATGTCTATGGTGTTTACCTCCAAACCCGTGTACCTAATCCATGTCTTATTGGTGTTTACCTCCAAAACCATGTACCTAATCCATGTCTCGACTCGTGTTTACCTCCAAACCATATACCAAATCCATGTCTCGACTCGGTGTTTACCTCCAAACCCGTGTACCTAATCATGTCTCGACTCGTGTTTTCCTCCAAAACCCGTGTACCTAATCCATGTCTCGACTCGTGTTTACCTCCAAAACCGTGTACCTAATCCATGTCTAATTTGGTGTTTACCTCCAAACCTCGTGTACCTAATCCATGTTATGTGTTACCTCCAAAACCATGTACCTAATCCATGTCTCGACCTGTTGTTACCCCAAACCCATATACCAAATCCATGTCTCGACTCGGTGTTTACCTCCAAAACCCGTGTACCTAATCCATGTCTCGACTCAGTGTTTACTCCAAACCCATGTACCTAATCCATGTCTCGACTCGGTGTTTCCTCCAAAACCGTGTACCTAATCCATGTCTCGACTCGGTGTTTACCTCCAAACCTCGTGTACCTAATCCATGTCTCGACTCGGTGTTTACCTCCAAACCTCGTGTACCTAATCCATGTCTCGACTCGGTGTTTACCTCCAAACCCGTGTACCTAATCCATGTCTCGACTCGGTGTTTACCTCCAAACCCATGTACCTAATCCATGTCTCGACTCGGTGTTTACCTCCAAACCCGTGTACTAATCCATGTCTCGACTCGGTGTTTACCTCCAAACCTGTGTACCTAATCCATGTCTCGACTGGTGTTTACCTCCAAAACCTGTACCTAATCCATGTCTCGACTCGTGTTTACCTCCAAAACCTGTGTACCTAATCCATGTCTCGACTCGGTGTTTACCTCCAAAACCCGTGTACCTAATCCATGTCTCGACTCGGTGTTTACCTCCAAACCGTGTACCTAATCCATGTCTCGACTCAGTGTTTACCTCCAAAACCCGTGTACCTAATCCATGTCTAACTGGTGTTTACCTCCAAACCCGTGTACCTAATCCATGTCTCGACTCGTGTTTACCTCCAAACCTGTACCTAATCCATGTCTCGATCGGTGTTTACCTCCAAACCCGTGTACCTAATCCATGTCTCGATGGTGTTTACTCCAAACCCATATACCAATCCATGTCTCGACTCGGTGTTTACCTCCAAAACCCGTGTACCTAATCCATGTCTCGACTCAGTGTTTACCTCCAAAACCCATGTACCTAATCCATGTCTCGACTCGGTGTTTCTCCAAACCCGTGTACCTAATCCATGTCTCGACTCGGTGTTTACCTCCAAACCTCGTGTACCTAATCCATGTCTCGACTCGGTGTTTACCTCCAAAACCCTGTACCTAATCCATGTCTCGACTCAGTGTTTACCTCCAAAACCGTGTACCTAATCCATGTCTCGACTCGGTGTTTACCTCCAAAACCCTGTACCTAATCCATGTCTCGACTCGGTGTTACCTCCAAAACCCATGTACCTAATCCATGTCTCGACTCGTGTTTACCTCCAAACCCGTGTACCTAATCCATGTCTCGACTCTGTGTTACCTCCAAACCCATGTACCTAATCCATGTCTCGACGAGGTGTTTACCTCCAAAACCGTGTACCTAATCCATGTCTCGACTCGTGTTTACCTCAAAACTGTACCTAATCCATGTCTCGACTCGGTGTTTACCTCCAAACCCGTGTACCTAATCCATGTCTCGACTCAGTGTTTACCTCCAAAACCCGTGTACCTAATCCATGTCTCGACTCAGTGTTTACCTCCAAACCCGTGTACCTAATCCATGTCTCGACTCGGTGTTTACCTCCAAAACCCTGTACCTAATCCATGTCTAAACTGGTTTGGTCGAGTCCACATTTACGTTAGATTTCTTTTTGTAATAAAACAATTAATATTTTATATATTTTTTAATTTTTGGGTTGCGTGCACTCGCCCAGAGACAAAGTAACTTCCTCGCATTGGAATAGCCATCATGGCTACAGCAGTTATTGAGGTAGGTCGGACTACAGTTTTACATTGTTTTGAGAGGGGAGAGAGCAGCAGCAGAAGAAGAAGTACAAATTGTCGTTTTAGCGATCTCCCGACGTACTTTAACTATGTATTCTGGAGTCTTTTTAAGTCTTGGCAGTTCAGAAAACGCTCAATAATAAAATGTATGGCTTTTAAATGCTTATGATCATGCTCCAGTTGTTTTTAACTTATAAGCCGATCATTGTGCACACATTTCAATGGGCAGCCATCCCCCCCCCCCATATCATCCCTCTCCATGGAGTACTACCATACTGCATGATATACATCTATATTAATAAAAGGCAGTGTGTGTGTGTGTGTGTGTGTCTTCTCCATAACTCCAAAACCATGAAACCCAGCAGCCTAAAACTTTGCATGCATCCCTCCTCCACACATACACAACAAAATGTGAAATTTCCAAAGCATTAAACTTATCTTTTTCTCCTGCTTGTGGAATGATCTTGAGTGAACAAAAAATTTAGGAATGTGCCCAAATTAACCGGCTTCATCGAGCTCCATGATTTAATGATTTCACTGCAAGTCCTCACACCCTGTCCCTCAGAGGGACTGCCCATCCATAGCGTCTGCCAGATGTGTGTCCAGATTTTCGGAGGTTTTGCGAGGTGCTCTACAGGGAATCAAAGAAAATCTGGTTTAAAAAACGGACGTTTTAAAAAAAACAGATAGTTATAACGTTTGTGCGGACTCCGAAACCGATGTACAACGTGAGGCATGCACAGACGAGCAGGCAAAATGGCGCATTTTCTGCAATGTTTATTTCACGGGCGATTGAACTTTGCGATGTCTCCAGGGTTGTTCTTCATTAAGCTGAAACTCTTTTGTGTAAAAAGTCATTATTTGAAGAAATTCATTTTATTTCATAAACTGCTGCATGCGTGGTGAAGACCGGCTTTAAAGTTAAAGGGATCCTTTGTGGAATGCAGTGACAGCCTGGCCAACCATTCCTTATCAACCATTTAATTGGAGTGCTTAAGTCACTGGCTGAGTGCCCATTGTTGACCGGTACTGTGCCACGTCGTCCTGAGCTAATCGTTCACTCTCTGCGGACGCTTTTGCGGACGCTCAACCCGAGCGGGTGGTTCGGGCTCCGTCACCCCGAGCGGGTGGTTCGTGCTCCGTCACCCCGAGCGGGTGGTTCGTGCTCCGTCACCTGAGCGGGTGGTTCGTGCTCCGTCACCCCGAGCAAGTTGTGAAATAACACACGATTTCTGAGCCGTTTGCCGTATTAACGGGTTTTCTAAATTACCGAGTCAATTTTTTTTCCACCCATCACACGCAGCTGTTTATAAAGATTCATGTTTGTGAACATATTCCTGAAATGCCTATCTAAATGTAACGTTGTTTGGTAAAAGCAACTTACTGTTTCTGGGTTGTTTACAGTCGGTAATTACACCGACTCCAACCTGCCGATTCGGCAAAAAATATATTATTTGGCCAAAGTAACGTGTGTGTGTGTGTGTGTGTGTGTGTGTGTGTGTGTGTGTGTGTGTGTGTGTGTTGGTGTTCATAAAGCTCTATTTTTCTGCTAACTCGTTTGTCTCTGTGTCTCTCTCTCTCTCTGTGTCTCTGTATCTGTCTCTGTCTCTGTCTCACTCCCCCCTCCTAATAAAGTGCAGTGCCCTTCCCCATCTCTCTCTGTGGATCATTTCGGATTGTGGTTATGTCTGGTGGTGGTTGTCATCACGAGTGTTGCTCTTCGGACTTCGCTGGCGGTGTTTGTCTCCTAAGCTTGGCTCTGGACACGTCCGGGTGGTGTTTGCCTCCGGAGCTCCGGACAGTATTATTGTCTGCATGGAGTTTGTCTCTGGGCCGTGTTTATTGTACGACAAGTAGAAAATGGATTTCAGACATTATTTTGTTCTCTCTTCTCTGTTATTCTACGCAGAATCATTTGATGAGACGGTATGAATTGTACAATTAATGCTCCACCGCACATCCTGCTTCCTTCCTCTCATCTCACACCGTCTCCTCCTCCCAACCCCTCCTTGCTCCCTCCTCCTCTCCTCTTTCCCCTCTCCTCTTCACTCTCCCTGCTCTCCCCCCCCTTTAGTATTATTTGCTCATTATATATATAGAAGATCACTGAAGAGCAAAGTGACAAGGTAAACACAACAAACTGACAGTTGGGTAACAGTTGTGGGATATTAAAC
>CM068962.1:5288752-5300028 GCA_035128595.1 Eptatretus atami
CCCAAAGCACCCAGACCCCCCAAATCTCTACTCAGCCTGTTCGCAAACTCCTCAGCTACCCTCTCACCCTTGAGCTTGCCAACGTCCAGCCTAGGCTGGGATGGTATCATTCTCCTGGATTTAAGGTGCAACTTCAGAGTTGCTACGAACAAGACCGTTAGTGGTCACTCAGTTATTGAGGATACTAGACGCACTCCGGCTTTTAGACCCTTGGCAGTTTTGGATCATCTCCAGCGAACCATTCAACGAGGACATGGTCAATCTCCTTTGCCACACCCCCGCCAGCATGGATACCAAGTCCAGCGATGAGCCTGTGGGCACTGAAACCATGAACCAGTCACACCGAAGTCCATCACTTCTTGCAAAGTCAAGGAACTTAGTGCTATTCTGGTTCATAGTTCCTGACCCATGGGGACCAACACGATTCTCATAACCATCCCTATCAGGTCCAGTCGATGGATTGAAATCCCCCAAGACTAGAAGTGTATTCTCGTCTGGGCACTGATTCAACCACAGACTCGAGCGTGGCGTAGAATGTGTCCTTCACGGTGAGATCACTCGCCTCAGTCGGAGCATAAAAAAGGACCAGGAAAATGACACCTAAGGAGTGACGAATCCTTAGTCTCATAATACGCTCGTTGACCGGTGTTACCTCAATTATCATTGGGGTCAGCTTATTGGACACAGCTACAGCAACTCCTTGAGATGGTAACCATCAGAGCGATCAGACCAATAGTAGGTGTAACCACCCACCATGATCTCGCCGCCAATCCGGTCTCCGAACCTCAGAGAGTGCTGCAATACCGATGTCCAAACGCTTGAGCTCAAGATGAACACAGAGACAGGTGATCATCCTCTCTTAGGGATAGGACATTTGAGGCACCCCCGAAGGGACTGCCTCAGGTTAACCCAAGGAGACCGCCGTCTGGTGGACGACACCTCAGCACCACTCCGACACCACTCTCCCGCAATCTGACCCAGGGATGTTACCCCGTGGTTTCCCTCCTTTCATCAAAGATTGGGGGTCCCGAAAGCTTTGCCCCAATCCCGTCATCCGGTGAGCTGCCCTGCGAAGAGAAGCTGCACAGGGAGTACTCCCACGGAGTGGGTTTTCAGATTTCTTTGCGTTTTTGTGTTTTGCGGAATGAAGGGTTTTACGGTGGCCGGAGTGCAAATCCTGCCACCAACCTCCTAATAAGAAAGTAACCCAACTGCAGCAGGAGGACTCCGCAGACACAGTTGGGTACTAGATATGGATGGCGTTGGCTCACAAGGAGCTCCTCCGCCCTTTGACAGGTTTTTGTTTTTATCCTGCTGGTGTCCATATCCAAACACCCTCTCACCAAAAAACCGGTGGGAAGACGGTTAGTCGCCGACAACCTGACCATGGAACAGGTTAGTTCAGGTTTACATGATACCTGTAGCAAGTCACAGATCTAATCTGGCCTGACTTTGGGGTCCTTTGGGTCTTTTGGGTCCTCAGGGACTTTTGGTTCTTCTGGGTCCTCAGGGTATTTTGGGTCCTTGGGTCTTCTGGATGTTTTGGGTCTTTTGGGTCCTCAGGGTCTTTCGGGTCTTGGGGAGTCTTCAAAGGTCAAAGGGGTCTTAGCAATCTCAAGGGTCAAAAGGTACATTCCAACAGTGCGTAATTAATGAATAGACGTACTTAATTAACAGAAACAAAAAGTGACACACACACACACCCAAACACACACACACACACACACACACACACACCTCATCCATTTATAGTAGATAATCGTAACATTACTCAGCTTTGCTTATATCTAAGGCTGATGTACAATAAGTTTGGACAACCGAGAACAACTTCGGCCAAAAACTTGTTTATAATTTAATTAACAACAGCATCACACCATTTTCTCAAACGATGCAAAAACATTCGGGTAGTTAAAGGTCATCATTAACTTAACTATGTTGCGAAATCTTGCCTTTTGGTTAAAATGTAAACTGCCTTGGACGTACACCTGGATCACATAGTATTCGCACCTGCATGGGAGCTGTTGAAAAGGTTCTGCTATGAGCTTCCCACAATATTCTGAGATATACCAGAAAGAAGGTGTAACGAGTTGGGTATTTAATTAAAAAAAAAGATATTCATATGTTTTATTACAAATTCTAATTAAGGTTAGGTAGTTACATATTGAAAAATCGAAAGGTTGCCGCATCATGGACTATTATGAGTATCCGGTTCCGAGACCGTTAAAGATGACCATCAGAGCTCATTTAATCCCCCTTTGGTACAAAAACAAATCTGTGATTATTCAATGATTAAAAATTGCCCTCCTATGGAAACCCAGATTTTGCACAATTGGTTACATTTGGTAAAATGTTCGATTATTTTTATTGTTTATAACGATTATCCAGGCCAGGATTGGTTTTTGGCATAATGGCTAAGGTGCTTCTTTGGTCCGTTGAATTAACACCAGGTAGGAGTGACTCAGCCTGTCATTCTTCCAAGGTCAGCAAAATGAGTAGCAGCGTGCTGGAAACAGGGGGCACTGCATCAGCGGCAAAGCTGCACCACAAGAAAATGATGCAGCCAAGCAGCCACAGGCTGCATACAAATAGATAAATAAATTCCAGGCGGATAGATGTTCACCGTTTCTCGTCTTTCATCTACAAATGTTATATCCACAAGGATTTCGATATCACATGCACCAATAACCTTTTAATTTATCATTTTTAAGGACGACAGGCTGAGTCAACCCCACCTGGTGTTAATTCAACGGAACGGGCCTCAAACTCAGGACCCTAAGATCCTAAACCAGCACCAAGGTAAATACTATCATTTATGTACCATTATTATTATTATGTACCATTATCACTATCATTATGTACCTTTAATAATAAACATTATCATTATGCACCGTCGTGTCCACGCCGGTTAACACCGACCTGGACGGATAGTCGAACGGTTATACCTTGAAGGTGAACACGTGATCGGGATGGAGGGCGGCAAGGACGCCCAGCAGACGGAGGCACACGGGTTTACACTCGAACCCACAACGAATAGACAGACACAAGCAACTTTAATAAATAAGGGTTTAAATCAAAACCATCAGAAACATTGTTTTACAGGAGGTTGTTTTATGGTTGTTTTACAGAAACAACCATACATTTACAAAATTAGAATATGAAATAAGAGATTAACCTGAGAAAACCGAAATGTAAAGTTGGTGATATTGTTGGAATTTACAGGTGGAAATCACATTTTAAAACAGTTCTTCCAAGATATGGACCGATTTAAATTTTAAAAACAAATAGTTTTATACTTTATGACGCCGTCCCTTGGATTTCTAAATTACAAGATTTTAATGGAGAAGAGATTTTTGGTTCGTTTTATGCACAGGAACTCCAGGAGACAAAATCAATTCCAATCAAACAAGAAAGATGCAATCAAGAGAAAATTAGTGATTAGTGTTTTTAATTAAATTCATAAAGTCTACCGATAAAGATCTGATTGTTTTGGAGTTTATCAAGAAGTTTTTTTTACTTATTTCTTTTTACAACTCCCATCATTATCAAGAATGTTGATCAACAATCTGTTGGGATTTTGATATTGCTTTAAAATCTCCTTGTTCGGTCGAGATAAAATGGTCATATTCACGTCATGTTCATATCTGGGTTTCCTCCTGAACCGTTCATGTCATTTAAAGATTGGTGTGGATTTTTTTTTTGGTTGATTTCTTGAATATCCATCAATGTTTTCCGTCCATTCGAGGTTGTTTATGCGTCTTACATCCTTCAATTCGTTATTTTCAACATTTCATCATTTATGTATTACTGTATATCTACTTTGAATTGGGTTATCTCTTCGAGAAGACATTTTGTATTTTTCCGCATTCATTGTGTTTTCCCCGTTGAAACGTACTGCAGTTGTGATTTTCTTCATTCTTTTATTGCTTTTATTTGGCTCGATTATAAAAGACATTTATACGGGGTAATTTTACTTAAAATAAAACATTACCCTTGATTTAAAATTAAATGGTTTGAAGAAGAAAAAAAAAAAAAAGTCGATCAAGTCTTCTTGAATAAAGTCTGCTCGGGTTTATGAAGTTTCCCTGCATATGATCCAATACGAACATGTTCATACTACTCCTCGAACTAGCGAGTACGACTACTTCTACTTCTACTCCAATTATATTCCCACCCTCCTATTAGGTCAGCCGTTAACCCAAGTCTTTCACGAACTGGCCAGCCAGACCGGACGTTTCAGTGAAGGTGATTTTGGCAGGTTGTAATTTTGTAATTTTTTTGTAATTTTGTAATTTGTTCAGAGTGTCAGCAATAACTCGACAACAACTACTCATCGTGAAAGTTATTTAATGTCCATCAACGGCCGGTGCTGACAGACGGGTCCTCCGGCTCAACATCATTCTGATGGACGGTGCACACATCGACGCATCGCCCTCCATGCGGAACACCAGAGCGAACCAGAGTGCGCACTCCTAGCTATTCTGCTATCCCATAAGATGCAGAAAGATAAGGTGGGGGGGGAAAATATTGAAATAATTTGGCTGATGACAATGTGATTTGAAAATTTTAAATGTAACCCTAATTAGCAGAGTTTCTAGTTGGGAGAAATCTAACCTTGATCATCAAAATAGTGCGAAAGGCAGAGCGGAAAAAATGTAAAATCACAATTAACAACAAAGCACAATCGTGTGCACTCGGACCTTAAATGGTCTCCTGGAGGGAAGGAGTGAAACGAGTCTATAAATGACCATTAGAACCAGGGAACCAAACCTATCTAGTTGGTCCAAACAACAAGGACAAAGGTTGTGTTCCCAAAGAACCTGCAAGCAAGACAGTCGGAATGGGGGAAGACTTACATGACTGAGGTGCGAGACATAAACATCCCGACGAAGAAGTATTCTTCCGTCGATTAGTTCGTAAAGAAACGAGCTTTGGATGCCTGCCAGCAGCCTTTTGGGAATTGATACAAAACAGGGGTAAATGGACGTCGTCACAAAGATGCAACAAATGATCAGAGGCAGGACAAAGGATGGTACAAGAAGGAGCAGTCCATGACAAGCAATCAAAGTTTGTGAAATAATATTTTCAATCCCTCTGATATTCATTAAATGCAGCAAAGTAATTTGTGTCATCAACCATCGGACATCACTGGTTTCAGTTTAAAAATGTATGAAGTGAGCTAACTGGTACAACGAGCGACAAAAGAACATATTGTTCAACAATACAGGCATGGCAGAGAGCACATCAGCGGAGAGGCATGCGCACGAGGTGTGCGTGAGGGAGGAGTGTGTCCAAGCCAAAGTAAAGTGAGGGAGGAGTGTGTCGGAGTGAGCTAAATGTGGTGATTTCTAACGAAGGAATTTTTACACAACACGAGTAAGGTGCAGGGGCATTGCAACACAATGGGCCAATTAACAAAGGAAAATGGTTTCTAAACTAGGATCATAACTCGCATTGCTCACATCTTCCAAACATAACAAAATAACCGAGAAGATTTATTTACCAAATGGTCTCTCGTACAACCTGACTTTCTGTAACCAACACCTGGAAGCCGACCATTGGTGGTCCATTCTCTTCGTCTCGTCTCCTATGATGAGGAAAGGGGGATAGAGTTACTTGTGATGAGAAAAAAAAAATACACCAGGTTAGTAAGTGGCCGAAATACAAGGTGTGTTGCTTTTACATCGCAGGCAGGTCGATGGACTCTGTTTTATATCATCTATTCTTCAACATTGCTCCCTCTGCTCCCTCTGTCCTCTGACTTTCCCCAGCAACTCCAGCATGCACGAGTTTTTCCAGTAACCCCCTCCTGGTTAAACTTCCAAGATCCTGGCTGACTGTACCGTGCACACCTCAACTATATTCCTCGCTTCTCTCATTTCGGGAACTGCCTTCCAGAGGTTGTTCTATCTCACTCCTACTTCCACGACTTAAAACAGGCAGTGTAGCACCGCCTCGCGTCATCCCCAAATCTTACCCATGATATTTATTACCCCCATTAACCTTTGCTAACTCAACCAGTTGACTTGCTGGTTTCAGTATCTCCCTCTCCCTCCCCCTGACCTCCCGAGTGCAATTTCAAGTGAACAGTGTTGTGGTGAGATACAATTTGGTAAAGGTGACCTGTTAACACAGCAACAGTACTGATGATGTGGAGCAGGGGGGAGGAAGAGGAAGAGATGGTGAAGATGGTGAAGATGATGAAGATGATGATGAAGATGATGATGATGAAGATGATGATGACAGCGATCTGCGCAGCAAAGTCATACCAGTACTGGTTTACAACGTGTTTCTGGAGCCAAAGAGTCTCTTCAAGAACAGAACCTGGAGAACATCCACATCACATGACACGGTCACGGACACCCTTATGATCGCTGTGGGAATACACCAAGGTCTATCGATCTAGGTGGTCTCATGTGAAGGAATGGGAAGGGAGGGGGTGGAGTTTAGAGATGTGGTTGGTTGGTGGGTGCAGTGAGGAGTGGGTTGTGAGGGTTAATAAATGTCACATGCAAGACCGATATCCCATACATTCACCATATTTCATTTTAGAGGAGAGTAGCATATATAAACATGATAAACATGAGTTTTGTGCACAAGTCGAGGCTCATGAAAGAGTGCAATAACAGGGCAGCAGAGTCACAGCCTGATACATCAGAGGGAAACAATGTGATGCACCTAATCAGTCACACATGATCATGATGGGAAAATGGATAATTCTTCATGACACCCTCTCACCACTGACCCCATTTCCTTCTCCCCCCCATTCCTCTACATTCCTCACCCACTGTTCCTTTTTCTCATTTAAATATTCTCAATGTCATCTTCAAACCCCTGACACGCCACACCTCTATCTCCCTCAATAGTCAACAATATTTGCAAACGTAATAAATAGATGGCCCCTCACAAAACGGATATTTAGACCAATTGGGAAATCATTGCATTTTCCAGATGCCACATTCGTGAAGTTTGAAGTTTAATTAACGGATCAATCAAAAGGTTTCAATCAGGGTCGGTTACAGAAGCTTCTCATAGAAAGAAGAACTAGACAATTGCTGTGTGAAGGTGAGTGCTTGTCGATCCGTGTCTGCGGACATCAGAACAGTGGATGGAAACAACAGGACATTGATCGAGGGATGCGAACTGACTTGGGGGGGGGAGGGGGAAACAAGGAGAAGCTGACGTTTCAGACGTTAACTCTTCGTCGGAGTCTCTCGTATCAATCTGGGTGGCATGGGTCACGTGAGTGAACTCGAGCTCATAATACACCTGGACTCCACACAGTCTTGAGGAAAAAGAAAAAAAAGAAATAAATAAATAAAAAAAACTGACATGGGCGTGGTCTGCGAGTGGCACATTTGATTGGTCGAGATGATGGAAAATTCCGTACTATTTCTGCAAGTCTTGCTGAACTAAAGGGTTTGAAAATGCCAACAAGGCGATTTGTGTTCCACAATGTTCCAAGTAATTTAATTCAATTTAAATAAAATAAATATTTTAAAGGTTGTGGATAAAAACTTTTTCCGGAAGTTGACCACCATTGACGCAGCATCTTTTACACCAGACAGACAAAGTGAACCAATTGCCGAACCCCGCTTTTCACTTCGTGCACGGGGTAATTATACAGCCCATCCCAAGCAGGGAACTTGTCCAGGGTAGCAGCACATAAGGGAGTACTGTTTTCTAAAGACCCTGAGATTTTTAATTTCCATAAGTTGAATGCAGACTGGACAGTGGGATTTACATCCACATCCAAAGGACAGTCGTTCTCCAAGATGGAGCGCCCACTGTTGGTGGTTTTAGTTGCACTGAACTTTGGATGGATTCAAACCCAAAATACACAACTGAAAAGAAAGCACACCACCGACACAAGCCGAGCTATCCAGTGGCCCCCTGCTCGAGCAATACTTCACCAATCTACGACATCATAATAATGCACCACAACACACCAATGTAAATGCTCACCCCTCCATGAAATGGACGATATCGTCATCACAGGTCCATCATCTCTTGAGCTCTCAAAGTCCTCCTGGATTCCAGAATCTTCTCGAGGAATTTGGAAGAGAACCGTCTCCTCATTGGACCACTCACTTTCCAAATCTTCACCGTCTGACTCCCCATCCTCCGACCCAACCTTCGAGACACAGAGTAGATTACTTGAACCCATATCTAAAATAGTGGGGGTGGGGAGGAAATCTAGCATGATGGTATAAAAGTCATATTCGGTCATGTGTCCACTCACTGGCAGTGTGTGGGTACACACATATATATACCTATGCACACCCAGCTGTACCACTCACTCAAAAAGCTCGTGTGTCATCTCTTTTACTCTCTATTCCTCTCTTTCATTTTCTATCTCTCAAATGAGAAGTGAATTATTGCAGAATTTTTTTTTCTGTAAGGGGTCAGTTGGCTGCACCTGCATGGGTTTGAGGGTAGTGGAGTAGCGGCTGAAACCCGAATCCTATCCAGGTTCCTCCTGATGACTCAATCTTTGCTTCTTTGGGTTCCTTATTGGTCCTCCGCTTCATTCTGATACCTCTTACTTCTGTTTTTGCTCTGATGAAGGGCTTCCACTCAAAATGGTAGATCCACCTCATTTAAACAAACATGGAAGAAAAGAAACGCAACTTTGTCTTGATAAAATCCATTGTTTATCTTGTCCGACAATGCAGACTGACACCAGTCTCCATAGACAATAGTGTATTCTGTTGCTCTTCCTCTCTCCTCTGTGCGATTTCTTCAGCTTGTCTTCACCGTAATCCGATTCATATCTGCTTGGAAGACAGCCAACACTACTCATTTGTACAAGAAGGGTACAAAAGCAAATTCACTCAACCACAGACCCATAATTTTACTTCCAGTTCGAAACAGTCATGGACTCTACCACTGCGGTCAATAATCTTTCCTCTTCTTGAATGGCCTGATCTACGATCATCAGTTTCGAGTCACTCAATTTTATATGGTACTGCTGTTTTTGTCTCAACAATGGATGGAGGCCCTCAATATAGGACTAGAGGTCAGGGCCGTGTCTCTGGGCCCAGGTGGTCTCTTCGATACGCGTTAGCACCCTGCTCTGCTTGCCAAGCTTTCTGCCCATTGCCTCCGAAGCTACTTCATTCATGGCTTTCCCAATTGCTCCACACGTATAGAGTCACCATCAACTCTCATTGGTAATCCATTCATCATCTCTCCCAACATAGGATGGAATACCCGAAAGCAGCATCATGGGCTCACTTTTGTTCCTCGTACACACCAATGACTCCTCTGATAGCCGAGAAAACCCTCGTTTCCACATTAGGTCGTGCCCAACATCTACTGCATCCCTCTCAACAGATACTGGTCCCATACATGGAATGTGTCATTCAATCCAGGCAAGTCTCACATCCTCAAATTACCTCTCAGAAAGGATTGTCTAGTGAACCCAACTCTCAATTTCCTTGACCAGTCACTGGAAAAAGTTCAGTCCATGAGCTCTTCTGGACAGACCACATACCAAAGTTGGCCTCCCAAGCCAGTCACGAGCTGGGTTATCCTCCATCGTGCCAGGTCCTTCCTCGGTAATTGTGCAACTTCTCACGGCCAACATGGCCTTTATCTATACATCCTTAGAGTACTGCTCCCCCCATGGACTGGTGCCCACACTTTTTTTCCCCCTTTACAAGATTGAGGCTCATTGAAGAGCTTCATACCTTTCACTTTTGGATACTATGGAATCCACGCCTGCAACATCATTGGCATCTCCCACAAAGACTCAGCACTTGGATTGCAGACATATTGGTGGCCTGTTTTACACTGCCTCTCTTCTCTTCTGGACTCACTTCCCTGGACTTTGACCCTCCCCAACATGCATGTATTCGTTCAATCACCTTCTCCTCGTTAACTTTCCAAAATCCAGACATATTGCTCCCTTCCACTCATCTGATCCTCTTTCCTCTAACCTATTGAACTGCATTCCTGAGTCAGTACAATCCCACTCTTCCCTCCAGCATTTCAAGATAGCAGCTTACTGCCATCTTACATCTCGACTTATTGTTTTCTACACACTTTAAACTACCACTCTTATGCTCTAACAAAGAGCTACGACCTTTCATATTCTCTTTTTCTCATCCATTCATCCACATAATAGTTTTGTGTCCAGGTGTTTCCCCAACATCCCACTTGCAGTATGTTACCTTTCAATCATCAAATTTTTGGATACAAAAAAAATCCAGGCCCTTCCACAAGCTTAAATTTTGAATACTAAAAAGGCTTGCACATACTTAGAAGAGTTGAGCACACCCAGCCATGCCACTCACGATGCTAGGAGATGTTGAGAAGATGCTGGGTCCATCAGAATCAACCTCCGTCTCATGCACATGATGCATGTCCATATCCCTGGCAGGTCACAAGGTCTTTCCTTCGCTCCGTTTCTGCTGGAATAAAGAAGAAGGTGGGAATAAATGTTGCCATGCAATGCGCTGCTCTACAAGTGAACAGATTTCGTTATTATTGCACAAGTAACCGGTGCAATGAAGAAAGTCAAAATACAAATACATATCAATGGAGATGATATCCCCCTGGTCGCTCCAATAGGGAGCCGGTGTCTCTAATCATACAAACACCGTGGAGTAGAAGAGAGCCACCAAATATGTCACAAACAAATGTACAAAACGAACCTACGTAGAACGAGGCTGATCCTGAAAACATCCCTCACCCCGAGAAACAAAATCAAAGCCATCAACCAACTCACAGGACCAGTATTCCAATACAGCTGTGGAATAATAAGCTGGCCACAAACGGTGCACTGAATGACAACAGCAGGAATGACTGAGAAAGTAAAAAAAAGTTCAACAGACTACAGAATCCAATTTGTGTGTAAATACGAAGACAGCAAGCCAGAGAAGGTATCCATAACCCACCCTTGCAAAAACATTTCCAAAGACAGGTGCAAATGTAAGACGTCACACAAGTAACTGAAACACTAACAAATACAGCTCCAACAATTGGAAGAAAAGACGAAAGAAAAATATGAAGCGAAATATCAACAGATGTAACACCAACAACTGGGAGAACGACAAAAGAGCAGGAAGATGTATTTAAAACAAATAAATAAATAAACAAAAGTTTGACAGACGGCAGGACGGCAGGACGGAGAACACGGCAGGACGGAGACGATCGGACAAGTGTAGGTTCTGTAAGGTAGAAATAGAAAGCACAAGTCACCCCCTATCGGGATGTAAAAAACTCATGTCAGAACAACTGTACACACAAAGGCACAACAAGGTATATAAAGTAAT
>CM068962.1:5303624-5320399 GCA_035128595.1 Eptatretus atami
CAGCATCTACCGAGGTAAAATGCTCCAAATTCTCCGAGCTTACGGTATCCCGCAGTTCTTAGTCAATGCCATTGGCATCTGTCTATAATTCCAGCAATCTCTGTGTGTCTGTCTGTCTGTCTGTCTGTCTGTCTGCGACCGCAGTTTCTCAACAACCACCGGTCCGATCTGATTGAAACTTGCCAGGAATATTGCTGGGGACCCACGGATGTGCCTTTTCGAGGTTTGATATCGATCGGACAAGCGGTTCCCAAGTTACGGCCATTTATCTGTCGACCAATGACAAGACACGGTGCTATGACATCACAAATGACGTCACAATTAATGTTTATTTATTTTTTTATCTTTTTTTTTTTGTGCACGATCGACGGTCCGATCCGATTGAAACTTGCCAGGAATATTGCCGGGGCCCTGCGTGTAGCTTTTATCAGGTGAATTCGGACGAGGGTTCCCAAGTTACGGCCATTTATCTGTCGACCAATGACAGGACACGGTGCTATGACGTCACGAGTGTCGTCACAAACACAATTCTTTTTTTTTTCGTTTTTTTGATATGATGTCACAATTGACGCTGGGGACCTGAGTATGTGCCTTTTCAAGGTTTGATATCGTTCTTCTTCATCCGTTTCAGCTGTTTCCAAAGTTATGGCCATTTATGATACGGTTGGTCCGATATAATTGAACAATGCCCCAATCCAGTTGTTTTTTTTGCACGTACGGCCATGCACATACGGCCACGCATGCATGTACGGGCACGCACCTATGGGCACGCACCTACGGGCCCGCACCTACGGGCACGCACGTATGGGCCCGCACTAGTCTGTATAATGACACCATCACACATGTTAAGAGCCCTAACGGCGACACTGACTTCTTTGCCATTCTTGCAGGCGTCCTTCAGGGGATACTCTAGCACCATTCTGTTCATCATCATGCTTGATTATGCGATGCGCAAAGCAACTAGAGATCATGAGCAACTCGGATTTACTCTGCAACAACGCCGAAGCAAGAGGTATCCTGCGGTAACCATCACAGATACCGACTTTGCTGATGACATCGCGTTACTTTCTGATACTTCCAGGATACACAAAAACTCCTGCATAGGGTCGAATCTGCTGCCAAAGAGATAGGCCTTAACATCAACGCCGGCAAAACAGAGTACATGTCATTCAACACCAATCATGATAACACACTTGTTGCTCTTCAGGGAGATGCACTAAAACACGTCAGTGATTTTCAGTACCTAGGATCTTGGGAAGATGACACTGCTAGAGACATGGAAATTCGAATTGCCAAATCCTGGGCAGCGTCAGCAAAGTTAACTTCCATCTGGAAAAGCGAACTGACCTGAGATCAAAAGCTAGGATTTTTTCAAGCTGCTGTTGAAAGTGTACTCCTCTATGGAGCAGAATGCTGGACACTTACACAAACCTTGACCAGGAGATTAGATGGGGTTTCTACGAGACTTCTAAGAGCCACCATGAACGTTTCCTGGCGACAGCACCTGACAAATAGTGAGCTATATGGTACACTACCACAGGTATCACCGACATTACTGCACAGGCGTCTTAGGTTCAGCGGACCATTGCGTGGAAGAAGGAGGAAACTGTCCATAGCGCTATCCTATGGGAACCATTGCACGGTCACAGAACACGAGGTAAACCGGCCCTAACCTACATCGATACCTTAGAGCACGATTCGGGTATTGGCAGGCGGGAGTTGCCAGGCTGTATGGAGAGAAGGGATCTGTGGAAAAGTTGTTGCTAATGCCCGAGTTCGCTCGATCAGATGATGAAGAAAGGCAAGGTGTGAGGCAGGATTGCCAGCCCAAAGGGGAGAGCAATACTCCATCAAGCTGTGAATGAAGGCCTTGTCGGTTGTTAAAAGTTCAGATTGGTTAAGGAAAGACCTTGTATGATGGAGGATGCCCAATGTGTGGCTGACTTTGGAGGCCTTCTTGGAAACACAGTCTGCCCAAGAAAGGTCATGGCTGATGGTGAGGCCCAAAAGTTTGAATGGCTTAACCTCTCCAAGTGGCTTATTTAGGAAGTAGATGGGAGGGTTTGCCAAACTTTCCTTTTGGAGCGATAGGGTGAGTGTCGTATTTGTCGGGTTGAAATCGTATTCCAAGTGTTGGACCAGCTCATGATTCTATCAAGGTCTGAAGAAAGGGAAGAGACTGCTGCCTGTCGGCAGGATGAGAGATGGTGCAGCAGAGCGTGGAATCATCAACAAAGGGATAGGCAGGATTTTCCAGGGAATCAGAAAGATCATTGATGAAGATGAGGAACAAGACTGGGCCGAAGACACTGTCTTGGGGCACTCCAGCCTTGACAGGAAGAGATGTTGACAGGATTCATTTTTGAGCTACACGCTGAATACAGTCGTGGAGGAAGTCAGTGATCCATGTGAGGAGTTGGATTTGGATGACATAGGCAGAGAGTTTGGAAAGTAAGGAAGGATGCCAGACTGTATCAAATACTCAACATATGTCCAGAGAGATGGCCCTGATCTCATGTCTGACATTGAGGGCTTCCAACCATTGTTGAGAGAGTTGAAGCAGCATGTCCAGGGTAAAGCAACCAGGTCTGAAACCAAACTGATTATCTGAGATCAGGCCATTGGAGGAAAGGAAGGATTTGATATCGAGTATGCCTGGTGTTGGCTTAATGGTTAGGGTGGCAGGCTTTTGAAGAGTAGATCGTTAAAAGAGTAGATGACCCAGCAATGAACATTCAAAATTATGTGATCAAAAGAGTCGATGGCTTTCAGTTTTACAGTTTTACAGTTTAGCGCTCCAACGTACAGATGTGAGTGATGCAGCTCAACTGTAAATCTTTGTACGAGGAGTCACCAAAACTTCCGAAGTTGTTGAGGAAATGCTCGACCTTTGTCCAATGAAAGGTACAACAACGGGACAGGAGATTTTCGATGAACTAAAACATGTCTTGGTGAAATTCAATCTTACAGACAAAAAACTGGAGCCGTTATCAGACGAAGAAGGATTTGGATGCAATGAAGACAGTCTTAGGCTGCATTGAAAAATGATGGACCCATTCTTGCAAAACCAAAATAACCTTTATTGCATCAGCTATAGTGTCGTGGCTATGGTAGATGTAGCCAGCGACCTCCTCAATGCACATAATTACGGACGGGCAGCTTTCTCTACTTTCATCCAAGACAGACTCAATTCAGGAAGTGTTGGATTCTATCAGCCACTGAAGAAAATTAAGTTAAAGATTTTGCAGGTCAAACCAAAGTAAAAGCGTCCCACAAATCTGGTCAAACTGTCGGTCGTCAAAGCTGATCGCCAAATGTTAGCCAGATTACTCTTACCGAGTCAACACCGGAAAGTCTGCTATTCTATTGGACCAATTTCCTTCCCACTGTCTTATTCTGACTGGACAATAGCAAAGACTGACAAAAGCAAGCTTCTGCATTATATCGAGTCAAATGTCCTGAATTACTGGTTACAACTGTTCATGACTACGATGCTGCCATCATCGATGGAATGGCTCCGATTCATAAAATGTCCGGTAACCTCTTTGTTACATTTGGGCAGCCGGCCCTCGGAGTTATGTCAGAACTGCACAAGATTTCCAAACAATATCACTGTATGCGGATAGATGTTGTTTTTGACACATCTAGTCATAAGAATCAAAAGGCACGAAATGGGAAAGGCGAACCCAAGCTCCCTTACGTCGCAGGATATTCTCACCAGACCAGTAGATACCCCAGCAATGGAGTGAATTTCTCAGTGATGGTGCCAACAAGGAAGAACTCTGTGAGTTCTTCTTCTTGTGTAGTGATCATTTGGACCACAGTGGCAAGAACAATATCCACACGACGCATGAACCACACTGTCACCACATGGCTCATTCAAGAGTGGTCATCAGGGAGGAGTTGTCCCACTGTGACCATGAGGAATCTGACACTCGAGTTGCCTTGCATGCCCTACATGCGGTAACAATCAGTCCATTCTCGAGGATATTGATAATGAGTCCAGACACAGATGTCGCAGTTATCCTTCTCTCAAACATACACCTGATGCCAGCTGCTGCCATGATACATCTCCACACGGGACTCAAGAAGACTGTCGAGTTGTCGACCTGAATGTAATTTGACGTTCACTTGGTGAATGCACGAGTTGCTCCCTCAAAGGACAACGCGCTTTCACCGGGTGCGACTCAGTCAGCTGTGCATCCATTTGAGGTAAGGGAGGGGATGGAGGGGGAACATACATAAGAATGCCTGGTGTTGGCATAATGGTTACGGTGGTGGGCTTGGAATCCTTGGATTCTGAGTTCAAATCCTACTCAGCTGTTGAATTAATACCAGGTGGGCTTGACTCTGCCTGTCATCCTTCTGAGGTTGGCAAAATGAGTGCCAGCTTGCTGGTATCCTGTGTCGGAATGGCAACCCGTCCAGGATTGTGCCCAGTAGCCAAGGAGACTGCTTAGGTAGCACCGACGCTCTGCACAGTCTGGTCCCAATGGATGGATACACATGGATGAAGGGTAGGACAACTGAAGACGAGAGGGGATAAATCTGTGCATGAGAGAGAGCAAATTTCTTTGAAAGAATTCCCAGGATGAGTTGATGTTGGAGAAAGTAGAAATGAGAGACCAGTCTAGAAGTTTGATGGCTACTTGAAGACCCTGATAGTCGGCCTGAGTGAAGTGCCAGACTCATCGCTGCTGAGGTTAGTTCTCTAATAACAGCCAGAGATGACCGCTTTAACAAGCATATGATCAGATGAACTGATTGGAGCAGAAGAACAGCAGACATTTTCTGGGAAATTGGTCCAAATGAAATCCAAAGGAGATAGAGCACCGTTGGTTGAGAATCGGGTCGGGAAGTTGACCGAATGAGTCAGAACCAATGAGTCGCAGAAAGCTTTTGCTGAAGTATCATTACATGGCAGATGAGACAGGTACCCACACCCAGCCAACTGGCATGATGACAATTGAAGTCACCAGATATGAGGAAGAGAGAGTTCGGATGAGAAGATAGAAGTTGGTCCATGTTTTCGGATAGTGAGGTGTAAATGGAGTCATCACTGTTTGGTGGACGGTACAGTACACATATAAGCCTGAGGTGGGAGCAGAGGGGAAGCCGAATCCAGAGATATTCTTGGCGGTGTGGATGAGTGAGGGCAGTGCATGGAGAGCGAGGAATAAAGTTTTTGATGAAGAGAGCAACTCCGCTGCCAGGACGAAGTTCAGGTTTATCATACCGGAGGAGGGAGTAACCAGGGAGAGAAACTAAGGAGTCAGAGATGTCTTGAAGGAAGAAAGTTTCTGTTAAGCAGATTATGTCTGGTTTGTCAGTGGCAACCTGTCTGGAGATATCTGTCAGGTTGGAGCAAAGGCCGTGTTTGTTTGAGGTCCACACTGTTAAGGAAGAGGGAGGGGAGGAGGCTTTGGGTGTAGGGGAGGGGAAGAGTAGTGTGAGAGAGCAGAGGTGGAGGTCGTGAGAGTTGTTGACAGTTGATGACAGATTGTTGAAGAGCTAGGGGAGAGGGTCAGATGAGGAGGAGGACAAAGGGCTAGGTGGTAAAGGGATGAGTAGGAGTGGGGAGTAATAAGAGAGGGGCAAAGGGAAGTGGGAGATTGGAGGAAGTGGAAGAATGAGCTGGAGTAGAGAGGTTGGGGGAAGGAGGCAGCTTTGTAGATGTGAAGGGGGACAGCTTTGAGAAGGGGGAGTGAGGAGTGAGATTTGAAAGGGAGGGTGAGGGAGAAGAATTGAGGGAAAAGGTGTGGGGGAAGCTTTTGAGAAAGGTGAGGGGAAGCTTTGAGGGGAAGAGAGAAAGGTTTGCTTTGAAGAGGGAAGAGGTGGTTGATTTGTGAGGAAGGGGTGAGAGAGTAGCTTTGAGGGAGAGGGGAGACGATGAGAGCAGGTACAGCAGGTAGAGGTATTGTGGAGATGGAAGTGGGTGGGGAGAGGAACAAAAATTGAGGAGGTGGGAAGAGGGGGGCAGTTTTGAAAAGGGGGAGTGTGGAGGGAGATATTAAGGAGAGGGGCAAGGCAGGACATTTGGTGGAGAAGGGTGAGAGGGAGAATTGAGGGACAAAGGTGTGGGGGAGCTTTTGAGAAGGGTGGAGTGAAGTTAGCTTTGAAGACGGAGGAGGCGGCTGAATTGAGGAGGGGGTGAGAGGAAAGCTTTGAGAGGAAGGGGAGACGAGAGCAGGCACTCATGTACTCCACTCATGGAGGAGGAGGAAGAAGGGAGAGGTGGGGGGAGGGGGAGGATGAGAATGGGTAGTGGTATGGTAGAGGTGGGAGAACAAGATTTGAGGGGTGGGAAGAGAAGAAGATGTGATGAGAGGAAAGAGAGAACATGATGGAGATATTGAGCAGTGTGCTGAATGAGAGTGTGAGACATTTGAAAACCATGCAGTTTGGGATTTCAGAGGAGGAACTGTTAGTAAGGCAGAGGACAGTGGAGAGATGCTGGGATGGGGGGGGACAAGATGGGAGGGGAAGGAGAGGTATAACAAGGAAGGAGTTCGGAGGAGGTAGATTTGAGGAGGTGGGATTAATTTGCACTGAAGTTGGAAAAAAAGAACAATTAATAATGGAAGACAAAAGTATTGGCAAAATGGGATATTTTTAATTTGTAGGACAGAGATTTGTTTAAATACATTGGAGGATGGGTGGAGAACAGAAGAATACAGAGTGGAGAAAGGAAGCCTTGTAACAGATGGAATTTTTAGACACGGGATGAAAGAAAGGTCACATTGAACACAGGATTTTGAAGAAGAACCGGGCGAAGAGGGGAAGTTGAAGCATTGTCTAAGAGACGGTTTTGGGTTTTGTTTTGAAGATTAGGGAAGAGTAAAGGAAAAGTTTGAAGAAAAGATTGTGAAGGCGCGTGGTGAAAACCTTCATGATCAGAGTGAGACTGGCAGGGAATAGGGGATTGAAGGAAGAAGAAGTCGGTACAGGAAGTCACGTGGTTACGTGGGGTAGAAGGTGAGAAGGGAAAAGGTTTTTTGTTGTATTTTTTTTTACATTTTAAGACATCAAACAGAGGGTATAGTTGGGAGGGATAGGAGGGTGGAGGGAAATGTGGAGAAAATAAAAACTGATGGTAATAAGGAGATAATACAAATAAACACGATCGTGCACATCGACGGGAAGACGGGTAGGCCTCAGGGAAACCCGATATGACAAAACTGATGAAAACTCACCAAATAGCACAAATTTTGAAAGAAAACCGAACTAGGAACGCTCAGTAAACAGGGAGGCAACAGAATAAAGTCAAAACGCGACAAACAACGACCGGAAACATATATTTGAGAAAGTCGGCAGAGACCCCTGAGAGACCCATACCCACACCTGCTTCAATTTATCTCCGTCACCTTCGATTCTCTTGCTTCCCAGAATGGTTGAGGTGCCTGTGTCTGCAGATTTGTGGTAAAATGAATGACAAAAGGGGCTTGTGTGTTTAAGGGTAAGGTTCTTTCTTTGTGACAATGCTTTTGCTCTGTACATGTTTGTTTGTAAAAACATGACCAATTGGTCATGCCCGATTGTTTCTTTTTCTGTTGGTTAGAAAGTATGTAAATAGTGGATGGGAGTTTTGCCCTGCTGTTTCGCGATGGTCATAGACGAGCCAATGTCCCACTTATGGTGTCGCTCAGCCATCCTTGATTTATAGTAGTGGGGTGTCGAGAGCATGGTTCCCTATCTGGGGGGATTAATTTGCCGGGAAGGTAACGCGGGAATTGGACGCAAGGACTCTAAATAAATTAATCGCCTCAGACAGCATCCGTAGTTGCTTGGCAACCCGTCATGCCACGGAGTTATCTGCAACTCGTCAGCTTCAGGGTCAAAGGTCGGGAAGCAGGTCTGAGAAGCCACTCGTGACCCAGGCGCCGAATCTGTAACGATATTTTTTTCTGAAGGTCTTGCGAGATCTCGTTGGAAGTAGACTTAAAAATAAATAATGAATTTGAGTCCAAAATCCTTCACGAACCTCCTCCCCCCTTTTATGAGTGCATTTGCATGTTTCACCATGTATGACTGGTCCCTCCTTTGTACTCCTCCACCCATGTATGACTGGTCCCTCCTTTGTACCACACCCATCTAACTCTTCCCTCCTTTGTACCCACCACCCCATGAATGACTGGTCCCTCCTTTGTACCACCCTACCTAATGTATGACTGGTCCCTCATTTGTACGCCATTCAAATGTTTCTCCATTGCTCCTTTTGAACACCACCCCATGCCTGGTGTTGGCTTAATGGTTAGGGTGGCGGGCTTGGGATCCTAGGGTCCTGAGTTGAAATCCCGCTCAGCTGTTGAATTAATATGAGGTGGGGTTAACTTGACCTGTCATCCTTCCGAGGTCGGCAAAATGAGTGCCAAGTATGCTGGTATCCTGTGTCGGAGTGGCGACCCGTCCAGGATTGTGCCCAATAGCCAAGGAGACTGCTTAGGCAGCACCAATGTTCTGCACAGAGTATGGTCCCAATCTCCTTCTCCCATGTATGGATGGTCCCTCCTTTGTACTCCTCACCCCATGCATGACGTCCCTCCTTTGTACCACCCCACCCAATGTATGACTGGTCCATCTTTTGTACCCCATTCACACGTTTCTCCATTGCTCCTTTTGACCCCCCACCTCATGTATGACAGGTCTCTCCTTTGTACCCCTCCACACATGTATGACTGGTTCCTCCTCCTCCACCCATATATGACTGCCCCTTCTTTGGACCCTCCACCCCATGTATGACTGGTCCATCTTTTGTACCCCATTCACACGCTTCTCCATTGCTCCTTTTGACCCCCACCCCATGTATGACAGGTCCCTCCTTTGTACCCCTCCACACATGTATGACTGGTTCCTCCTCCTCCACCCATGTATGACTGGCCCCTTCTTTGGACCCTCCACCCCATGTATGACTGGTCCATCTTTTGTACCCCATTCACACGTTTCTCCATTGCCCCTTTTGACCCCTAGCCCATGTATGACTGGTCCCTCATTTGTACCCCATTCCCATGTTTCCCTCCTTCCTGAAGTAAAACCGATCCGGATGCCGGACCACGATCAGACAAAAGGGGAAATTTATTTGTTTATTTATTCTTCGGTCATTCTTGGTTTGAATAAACATTTAAGACGCCCAAAGAAAATGTGACTTGAGTAAAATTATCTTTACGGAACAAAATGACTTTATTCAATTTAACAAAAAAAGGATTTTTTCATTGGACAAAACATCTGAGGAAATAAAGGCGAACAATAACATGATTATTGTACGATTTTGTTGCCCTCAATACAAGTGTACTTGTACTCAGACACAAACAAAACAGCCGCGGATTTGTCAAACTTAATGTGTACAGCCTCCGCGGTCTCTCCGAGCCGGACATCCTCACTGCAGCACTCACCTGCACGATCAGCGGGGTCAAAGCTTCGCGGGTCGTCACATTCCGCACGTGCTGACGTCACACTCTGCGCACGCCGGCGTCACGCGTCATTTTCGACAAGAATCACAATCTGACGCCTCACACTCGATCTCCTCGAGCAACTCGCATTCATTCTACAACCCCTTCTTCATCATCATTGTATCCCACATCACAACACTCAACCCACCCTCCCATGGGCGTTTTTCACCATCCTCAATATAGGGCGGAGAGAGATAAAACAAGACGTGGAGTTTATTCTCAATGAAGCGTAGCAATGGCAAAAGAGCAACATGAAGGAAAGAAATTTATTCAGAAATTATTTTTTCAAATCACGAGCAAAAGCAAAATGGTAATGATGCACCAAACCCAGAACGCACAGGAGCGCAAAATGCACTTAAAGGTACAAGGAATCGATGGAGAAAGAACCTCGAGATCTCATTCACTGCGCACGCACATCAGACCGCGGAGATTCTAATCTCTCTGAAGTAACACACGCACAACCCCGTCTCCTCTATTCCATGAACCGTCAGCTTCATTATACACCCACTCCAACCCCCCCCCCCCAATCACCACCCAACCCTCATCTCACCATCCAACCCCCACCAGTCCACAAGATGTCCAGTCTCATGATACTCCTACCAAATCTCACTCCCATCAAGACCTCACCCTCACCATCCAACCCAACTATCCCCTTGATCACCACTCTCACTCAACCTCTCTCCCCCCCCCCACCACCACAAGACAGACATCCAACCTCAATATCCCCCTAACCACAACTCTCATTCAGCCACCCCTCCTTTTCACTCACACCAAGACATTCAATTCCAACATCTAATGTCCCCTAACCAAACCATACTGTCTCTGCCTCTCCCTCCCTTCCATCCCTCCCATATTCACCAAAAATCATATTGCCTCCACTTCCCAAAGGTAAAAGGTATATTAATGTGTGAATGAATGGATTTCCTATTGTGAACACCTTAATTGTTAAACTGTTCTGAAATGCAAAACAATTACCATCGTGCTGAAACAAAATATCGTGAAGTGGATCCGAACATCAGACCCGAAGTCAACGTCAGTCTGTACGTTCAAGCCGAAGGCACAAACAGTTCATTCTGTTCCTGAGAAGAAACAGGTCAAAGACAGGAGAACAGCGTAACAGGTGAGCAATTCAAACCAGCGTGCACACCAACTCCACCACAATGCTCCATCCATCTTCCAACCCTGATGACCTCTGCGGCAAGTGCGTCCCGGAAGCCTCAAAAGGTGTCGAGATCAGATCCCTCCCCCACCTCCTCCACCTCGGGAGCAACCGTGCAAAGTAACAACAAACCTTGTAAAACAGTATCATACGGTACCATTCCCTCAAACAAGCCGAACACCACACCGTGATTGCATCCACTGTGGGTGCTCATCGGTTTCAGGCAAAATTATCAGATGGCACCACTGCCTGCCCACCATCCACACATAAGCCTCCAGCAATGATGTCATGAGGAAATCATCGACTCCCAGCAAGTGGTATCACCCCTCCCCCTGCCCGGCCAGCCCAGCAAGTGCGTGGCCCTGACCACCCCGACTTACAGGACCCACTTTCACAGACCCACTCCACCCACATACAAGTGAGGAAATTGCAAAGACCCACCATGATAATGGGCCCCATACATAGGCTCATCTCGACGCAAGGAAGACCTCCCCATTTCCCATGTACACCTGCAGAAGTACACCCATGTTGGAGACACCCTGATGCAAACACTTCATAATATGGCAAGAAGTCTCTTGCGGACATTTGCAGACAGTGAAAACACGGGCCTGCTTAAAAGCCGAGATGAACCTCGCCAACGAGGAGCAACCATTTAGAGTCACCGAGCTTTGCCAGCTACTGCACAAGAGCCGTCTGACGGTAATAAAGAGCAGCACAAAAGTGCATACAGCATCTTCCTTCTGGTGAAGCGGCTTCAAAACAAGACCAAAAAAATGGTCTTACACAAAAATGGTCTTCAGCTCAAGTTTGTCTGCAAATTGCAACGCACGCAGCGTGCCCTCCGTGCCACTAGTCGAAGTCTCCAGAGCTTAGAGGCTGCAGTCGGCCGGACCTCAGACGCCCACCAGGGCCGGCTAATCTCGAAGCTGTCGCAGCTGGAAGCCAGCGGTTCCATCGGGTCCACGTGGACAGCGGACCACGCTTGTTGTGAGTTTTTTGTCTTCGCTCACAATTGGACAACTTGGCCTGAAGAGGAAATGCACGATATTAGCAATCATTCATAAATTAAAATATTGGATTTACTTTTTAAAACAACAAAATAAAAGTAGGATTATGAAAAGACCTGATGACCAACCAATGTCTGCTTTGTTGGTCATCCAGGAAAAATTGGCAGAATGAAGAGGAAAACACCGACTCTCTCTTCCGTGACCTTAGATTGCATGTAAATACATACACACACATATATATATATATTGGTAGTAGTAGTACTATTATTATGGAGTTTTTTTTATTTTTTGTTAAACAAGAGGAGCTAACAGGACTCTCCTCTCCACACCAATCGTTTGTCCAAGTCTCCTTCTATCTTAGCCTCCAACTCTGCTGTTGGTGTCCCACCTCCCTCTACTGTTTATTTTGTCCCGTTACATCCTGATCCATTCAGTGTACTAGCTCTTCAACGAGCCTCCACTATCTATACAAAAACAACAGCAGCAACAAAAAATGCCACATGCACAAAAATCACTGGATGCCCTTTCAGTTAGCAACACGAGAGCTCGCAAGTAAATTCACGACATGGAGCCACGACAAAATAACGAGCGGTGTTACGGCATCGAGACATTCTTCCAGATTGTTGTGGTTTGAAAAGTGATCCATCTGTGATCTATCATAAAGGACAATTTGGGGTTTTCAGCTGAAACTAAATACGCAGCATATCCTATTTGGACATTTTGGACTTTTTTTTCTTCTTCTTTTTGTATACCTTGTCAAGGCTCGTATGAGAGCTAACACACAAGCACAGCAAGGGGGGCACGAGACAAGAGGGGCGGGAGAGGGAAGGACAAAACAGTGGGAACAGAGACATTAGGAGATCTGTGGAAGGGAGAGGGTTGGGGTGGGCAACACGGGGTATACAAGATGGACACTACAGGGACTTTCAGGAAGGAAAGCAGGGAATTTGAAGGAGGTGGGTTTGGGGTGGTTAACGGGGGTAGAGAAGATCGAGGATTTGGATGGGAAGATAAGAGTGGTGGTGAAAAGCTGTTTTGAAGGCCTGGAGGAAGAATGGGATTGAACAGAGTGAGGGAGTTTATTCCAAAGGTGGGGAAAAAAAGAGGAATGAAAGAGTGAAGGTGCGCAGTGATTCGTGATTTTGGTAGTTTTACAAGGGGGTTGTTGGCGGACCTTGAGCGCCCTGCAGAAATATGGTGGGGACATATTGCAGACAGAGCAGGGGGGTGGGGGCAAAACTGGAGAGGGGGTGGTAGAAGACAGAAAGACCACCGACCTGCCTGCGGTGAGAGAGTGAGAGGCCCAAAGAATCAGCCTCACCACGGGAGATACCAATGATCCGAAATGCCTTGGTTTCCACAGTGTCAAGCGGAGAAAGGTGGGAGGCAGGAGTACCAGCCCAGAGGGGAGAGCAGTACTCCATCAGGCTACGGATGAAAGCTTTGTTTGTGGTCAGGAGCTCAGATGGGCCGAGGAAGGACTTTGCACGACGGAGGATTCCCAGTCGGCGACTGGCTTTGGAGGCCAGGTTGGAAATGTGGCTTTCCCAGGAAAGATCATGGCAGATAGTGAGACCCAGAAGCTTGAATGAAAGGACTTCTTCCAGAGGATTGTTGAGAAAGTCGATGAAGGGGGGTTCTCCAAATGGAGAATGTTTTCTAAACGGAGACTCTGCTGGAGAATGAAAGTTCTTGCGTTTCCTTTCTGTCCGAGCCATTGATCAGAGATGTTTAGTCCAACCGTCACGTTTCAGACAAACGTTAAGAGGTGCAAAGACTGGGTAGTATTACTCAAACAAGTGTTGCGCAACAACTACATTGAGCACCGCACGTTACAAGACTTCAACAACCATCTTGTTGGATCTCAAATGTTCGAAACGATTTGTTTTAATGTGCAATAACGATTTGCCGAAAGTGGTTATGAACCATAAATTTAAAGTAAACAATCTTATCAATGCATGTCGGACAATCGATAGAAGAAAAACAAATTTACATCAGCAGTGACGAACGCACGACCAAAAATGTGGGGTTTACCGGCACACGGGCAAGAAAGCAAAATGGCACGGAGCCTCGTGAATTCATGGAAAATTATTGAGCGTGACAATGAAGACGTCTTGGTGAACAAGATGGAATATCGCGTGCCTCTGAAGCAGAGCAAAATCATCGCCACGACCGAGAGCAGGTGCTCTATCAAGTGTAGCGAGCACGTGTCACGTAGATGCTCGAGATTAGGGTTGCACCCAGGTGTGCACACCTATAATGGTGTTAGGAGCAGAAGGTATGTGGGATTGATGGGTTTATCAGTGACTGATCAATAGATATACAAAACATGTTTTGCGATTTGGGGAAATACGAGAACGTAACGGAAAACTGCAGTACCTTCTGTTTAAAAAAAAAAACTTTTGTAAGTCATGATAATTTTGCGTTAAACTCTTCTTCTTGAACTCCCAAAATGCAATCTCACTGATCACCTCCACTCATTCGTTCCTCTTTTCTCTCACCTGTGGAACAAACTTCCACAGTCTGTTCAGTCCCATTCTCCCCTCCAGGACTTCAAGACGGCTGTTAACCACGACCTCAGGTCATCCCAAATCCATACCCACGATCTCTTCTACCCAAAATGACCTCATTCCCAAGCACTCCCTTTTCCCAGGTTGTTGTGATTTTCTGCCTCTTCCTCACCCCTTTCAGTTTGTTTAGTTTGTTTAATTCCTGCTTTACCATCTCCTTTCTTGCTGTGTTTCATTCAGCTTGTTAATCCCCATCCCCTTGATCGCACTCTCACTTCTACTCTGGTGTTGGTGTTTCACCCCCTTTCGGACAAAACCCAGGTGTGAAAACAAAGTTTGGTGGTGATTCAACCAAGGAAGGAGCATCACAAACATCCGCTACGATGGAGTTAGAATTCTGCAAACAAAACAAACACAAAACAAAACTGGAGTTTCACTCTCTACCTTCCGATTGTAGATGTATGCGAATGTATTTTAGGTACCAATGAAAGCAGACATTCCCCGATTACAGGTTTACCGATAAAACAAATAGAACACAGATAGAATATTATATAGTCTCATTAACCGAACAATGTTCAAGGTCATGGCTTAGAGTTAACTTGCAATTTTATTTCATTTATACCTGTCCTCGTTACTCGGCACTTCGTCATCCTCTGGCCGAGCACTTCCCAGGATGCGCTGCCGTGCAGCCGCGTATTCGGCCTCACGCTGCGCCAACGACTTGGTGGGCGTGGGCGGGGGCGGGGTCGGACGCAGTCCCGCAGCCCCGTTTGAAACGGGCCGCTTAAGAATGCGAATCTGTGGGACGTAGGCCGTCCGCTGGTTTTCCTCTTCGTGGAGCAACACGGGGAACTGCGGAGGATCTGCTCGCCTTCAACAACACATCGTCGCCATCACGATTAAGAGGGTTTAAATCTCTCGGTCCATTTTCCTCGTGAAAATGAAGCTGTCATACATTAAACAGAGCATGAAGGAAACAACCAAAATCCGAACCTCAACCCTGAGTTTTTACAGTAAAATAACCGTTACTGTACATTAACTGTTACCACTACAGCATGAAAACGCCCATCTATTCGTCCGCTCTCTGGGCGTCTAGATTGATCGGAAAATAAAAACTGGATGATGAGATTCCAATGTACATTGCATTTTACTCTGCAGTTAACCAGGTAAGTTGAATGTGCTCTATCAACAACTAGACTGGACTCGACTAACATAAGATCGGTCCACTATCGGACAAAGAGCTATCTCGACACATTATCATTTTTACCATTTGTACAATTTGGAGTGCTTATGAGTTTTTACAATTCCATTTGTCCATCTAATCTGCAGACTTCCTCTGCAACTTACAGGTGCTTCTTTAGGTTGCTGGGTACAATTGTTACCTCCGCCACTGAAGGTGGACAGAGGTTATGTACAGTATTCATTGCTGCTTGTTTGGCTGTGAGCAGGATATCTCAAAAAGTTGTGGACGGGTTCGGACGGAATTTAGTGGATGAGTTGGATGTGTGACTAGGCCGATTTTTTTTTGATTTCGGTGAAGATCCGGATCCGGATCCGGAAATGAGAAATTAAGTGATTCTTCACAATTGAGAGATGGGGCTAAAAACGACATATAACATGACATTTCAAAAAGTTGTGGACGAGTTGTGCCAAAACTTGGTGGACGAGTTGGTTAGGTGATGAGAACAAGCCGATTCGATTTTGGTTCAGGTCCGAATCCAGATCCGTCCTATCCGTGGGATACCAAACGTAAACTGTTCAGCCTGGCGGAGGAATGTGCGCTCCTCAGGTGCTGTTCTAGTTGTCGTCTGTTCTTGCCAAATGTCCAACCCAGCTCCATTTCAGTTTTTTTGATCGTGACCAATATGGCATCAGATTCGTTTTCTGTCTGATCCACTGACTTTCTCTTCAGGTTCCTTTTTGATGTTACGTTAAGAAGGTGTCTACGGTCTACCGATGGCGACCAACTTTTCCTCATCCTTTGTGTGACCACGTTCCATTGCTAGATGTTATCGCTGGTGTTGTGCATAGATTGTAAACTCCCTTTTGCAGAAACAAAGGCAGTTCACATTTCATCATGTTTATTCTTTCATGTCCTAAATGCTGTCCAACCTGCTGCGGTACATATCTTCATTTCTTCAGAGTGATCCATATCTGTTTATACAAGATGGCAAAAGCAAATTGAACTGGAGACTTCCACAATTTCATGATTAAGAAAAGGAATTTCCTGGCATAACGGTTGGAGAGTTTCTATAATCTCCATCATATTCATTTTTGGCCGATCTTGACTGCTCAAATTTTATCCTCCATCATGATCGACACCTCTTCAGCATTATTAGAAATCAAAACATTCTAACGTACCTGGGGGGGGAGAAGACGAAGACGAAGACAAAGAGGGAAAAAAGGAAGAGAGAGGAAGAAGAAGAGGAAGAAAGAAGAGGAAAAAGAAGAAGACGAAAAAGAAGAAGACGAAAAAGAGAAGACGAAAAAAGAGAAGACGAAAAAGAAGAAGACGAAAAAGAAGAAGACGAAAAAGAAGAAGACGAAAAAGAAGACGACGAAAAAGAAGACGATGAAAAAGAAGACGACGAAAAGAAGACGAAGAAGACGACAACAAAGATGAAGAAGAAGACGCAGAAGAAGAAGAAGACGA
>CM068962.1:5320424-5330614 GCA_035128595.1 Eptatretus atami
GCCACTGCGGCAAGTGCGTTCCCGAAGCCTCAAAAGGTGTCGAGATCAGATCCCTCCCCCACCTCCTCCACCTCGGAGCAACCGTGCAAAGTAACAACAAACCTTGTAAAACAGTATCATACGGTACCATTCCCTCAAACAAGCCGAACACCACACCGTGATTGCATCACTGTGGTGCTCATCGGTTTCAGGCAAAATTATCAGATGGCACCACTGCCTGCCCACCATCCACACATAAGCCTCCAGCAATGATGTCATGAGAAATCATCGACTCCCAGCAAGTGGTATCACCCTCCCCTGCCCGGCCAGCCCAGCAAGTGCGTGGCCCTGACCACCCCGACTTACAGGACCCACTTTCACAGACCCACTCCACCCACATACAAGTGAGGAAATTGCAAGACCCACCATGATAATGGCCCCATACATAGGCTCATCTCGACGCAAGGAAGACCTCCCCATTTTCCATGTACACCTGCAGAAGTCACCCATGTTGGAGACACCCTGATGCAAACACTTCATAATATGGCAAGAAGTCTCTTGCGGACATTTGCAGACAGTGAAAACACGGGCCTGCTTAAAAGCCGAGATGAACCTCGCCAACGAGGAGCAACCATTTAGAGTGCACCGAGCTTTGCCAGCTACTGCACAAGAGCCGTCTGACGGTAATAAAGAGCAGCACAAAAGTGCATACAGCATCTTCCTTCTGGTGAAGCGCTTCAAAACAAGACACAAAAAATGGTCTTACACAAAATGGTCTTCAGCTCAAGTTTGTCTGCAAATTGCAACGCACGCAGCGTGCCCTCCGTGCCACTAGTCGAAGTCTCCAGAGCTTAGAGGCTGCAGTCGGCCGGACCTCAGACGCCCACCAGGGCCGGCTAATCTCGAAGCTGTCGCAGCTGGAAGCCAGCGGTTCCATCGGGTCCACGTGGACAGCGGACCACGCTTGTTGTGAGTTTTTTGTCTTCGCTCACAATTGGACAACTTGGCCTGAAGAGGAAATGCACGATATTAGCAATCATTCATAAATTAAAATATTGGATTTACTATTTAAAACAACAAAATAAAAGTAGGATTATGAAAAGACCTGATGACCAACCAATGTCTGCTTTGTTGGTCATCCAGGAAAAATTGGCAGAATGAAGAGGAAAACACCGACTCTCTCTTCCGTGACCTTAGATTGCATGTAAATACATACACACACATATATATATATATATATTGGTAGTAGTAGTACTATTATTATGGAGTTTTTTTTATTTTTTGTTAAACAAGAGGAGCTAACAGGACTCTCCTCTCCACACCAATCGTTTGTCCAAGTCTCCTTCTATCTTAGCCTCCAACTCTGCTGTTGGTGTCCCACCTCCCTCTACTGTTTATTTTGTCCCGTTACATTCTGATCCATTCAGTGTACTAGCTCTTCAACGAGCCTCCACTATCTATACAAAAACAAAAGCAGCAACAAAAAATGCCACATGCACAAAAATCACTGGATGCCCTTTCAGTTAGCAACACGAGAGCTCGCAAGTAAATTCACGACATGGAGCCACGATAAAATAACGAGCGGTGTTACGGCATCGAGACATTCTTCCAGATTGTTGTGGTTTGAAAAGTGATCATCTGTGATCTATCGTAAAGGACAATTTGGGGTTTTCAGCTGAAACTAAATACGCAGCACATCCGATTTGGACATTTTGGACTTTTTTTCTTCTTCTTTTTGTATACCTTGTCGAGGCTCGTATGAGAGCTAACACACAATAGACAGCAAGGGGGGCACGAGACAAGAGGGGCGGGGAGAGGAAGGACAAAACAGTGGGGAACAGAGACATTAGGAGATCTGTGGAAGGGAGAGGATGGGTGGGCAACATGGGGTATACAAGATGGACACTACAGGGACTTTCAGGAAGGAAAGCAGGGAATTTGAAGGAGGTGGGTTTGGGGGGGTTAACGGGGGTAGAAAAGATCGAGATTTGGATGGGGGAGATAAGAGGTGGTGGTGAACAGCTGTTTTGAAGGCCTGGAGGGAAGAATGGATTGAACAGAGTGAGGGAGTTTATTCCAAAGGTGGGAAAAAAGAGGAATGAAAGAGTGAAGGTGCGCAGTGATTCGTGATTTTGGTAGTTTTACAAGGGGGTTGTTGGCGGACCTTGAGCGCCCTGCAGAAATATGGTGGGGACTATTGCAGACAGAGCAGGGGGTGGGCAAAACTGGAGAGGGGTGGTAGAAGACAGAAAGACCAGACCTGCCTGCGGTGAGAGAGTGAGAGGCCCAAAGACAGCCTCACCGAGGAGATACCAATGATCCGAAAGGCCTTGGTTTCCACAGCGTCAAGCGGAGAAAAGTGGGAGGCAGGAGTACCAGCCCAGAGGGGAGAGCAGTACTCCATCAGGCTACGGATGAAAGCTTTGTTTGTGGTCAGGAGCTCAGATGGGCCGAGGAAGGACTTTGCACGACGGAGGATTCCCAGTCGGCGACTGGCTTGGAGGCCAGGTTGGAAATGTGGCTTCCCAGGAAAGATCATGGCAGATAGTGAGACCCAGAAGCTGAATGAAAGGACTTCTTCCAGAGGATTGTTGAGAAAGTCGATGAAGGGGGGTTCTCAAATGGAGAATGTTTTCTAAACGGAGACTCGCTGGAGAATGAAAGTTCTTGCGTTCCTTTCTGTCCGAGCCATTGATCAGAGATGTTTAGTCCAACCGTCACGTTTCAGACAACGTTAAGAGGTGCAAAGACTGGGTAGTATTACTCAAAACAAGTGTTGCGCAACAACTAGATTGAGCACCGCACGTTACAAGACTTCAACAACCATCTTGTTGGATCTCAAATGTTCGAAACGATTTGTTTTAATGTGCAATAACGATTTGCCGAAAGTGGTTATGAACCATAAATTTAAAGTAAACAATCTTATCAATGCATGTCGGACAATCGATAGAAGAAAAACAAATTTCCATCAGCAGTGACGAGACGCACGACCAAAAATGTGGGTTTACCGGCACACGGGCAAGAAAGCAAAATGGCACGGAGCCTCGTGAATTCATGGAAAATTATTGAGCGTGACAATGAAGACGTCTTGGTGAACAAGATGGAATATCGCGTGCCTCTGAAGCAGAGCAAAATCATCGCCACGACCGAGAGCAGGTGCTCTATCAAGTGTAGCGAGCACGTGTCACGTAGATGCTCGAGATTAGGGTTGCACCCAGGTGTGCACACCTATAACGGTGTTAGGAGCAGAAGGTATGTGGGATTGATGGGGTTTATCAGTGACTGATCAATAGATATACAAAACATGTTTTGTGATTTGGGGAAATACGAGAACGTAACGGAAAACTGCAGTACCTTTTGTTTAAAAAAAACAACTTTTGTAAGTCATGATAATTTGCGTTAACTCTTCTTCTTGAAACCCAAAATGCAATCTCACTGATCACCTCCACTCATTCGTTCCTCTTTTCTCTCACCTGTGGAACAAACTTCCACAGTCTGTTCAGTCCATCTCCCCTCCAGGACTTCAAGACGGCTGTTAACCACGACCTCAGCTCATCCCAAATCCATACCCACGATCTCTTCTACCCAAAATGACCCCATTCCCAAGCACTCCCTTTTCCCAGGTTGTTGTGATTTTCTGCCTCTTCCTCACCCCTTTCAGTTTGTTTAGTTTGTTTAATTCCTGCTTTACCATCTCCTTTCTTGCTGTGTTTCATTCAGCTTGTTAATCCCCATCCCCTTGATCGCACTCTCACTTCTACTCTGGTGTTGGTGTTTCCCCCCTTTCGGACAAAACCCAGGTGTGAAAACAAAGTTTGGTGGTGATTCAACCAAGGAAGGAGCATCCCAAACATCCGCTACGATGGAGTTAGAATTCTGCAAACAAAACAAACCAAAACAAAACTGGAGTTTCACTCTCTACCTTCCGATTGTAGATGTATGCGAATGTATTTTAGGTACCAATGAAAGCAGACATTCCCCGATTACAGGTTTACCGATAAAACAAATAGAACACAGATAGAATATTATATAGTCTCATTAACCGAACAATGTTCAAGGTCATGGCTTAGAGTTAACTTGCAATTTTATTTCATATTATACCTGTCCTCGTTACTCGGCACTTCGTCATCCTCTGGCCGAGCACTTCCAGGATGCGCTCCGTGCAGCCGCGTATTCGGCCTCACGCTGCGCCAACGACTTGGGGCGTGGGGGGCGGGGTCGACGCAGTCCGCAGCCCCGTTTGAAACGGGCCGCTTAAGAATGCGAATCTGTGGGACGTAGGCGTCCGCTGGTTTTCCTCTTCGTGGAGCAACACGGGGAACTGCGGAGATCTGCTCGCCTTCAACAACACATCGTCGCCATCACGATTAAGAGGGTTTAAATCTCTCGCGTCCATTTTCCTCGTGAAAATGAAGCTGTCATACATTAAACAGAGCATGAAGGAAACAACCAAAATCCGAACCTCAACCCTGAGTTTTTACAGTAAAATAACCGTTACTGTACATTAACTGTTACCACTACAGCATGAAAACGCCCATCTATCGTCCGCTCTCTGGGCGTCTAGGTTGATCGGAAAATAAAAACTGGATGATGAGATTCCAATGTACATTGCATTTTACTCTGCCAGTTAACACAGGTTAAGTTGAATGTGCTCTATCAACAACTAGACTGGACTCGACTAACATAAGATCGGTCCACTATCGGACAAAGAGCTATCTCGACACATTATCATTTTTACCATTTGTACAATTTGGAGGCTTATGAGTTTTTACAATTCCATTTGTCCATCTAATCTGCAGACTTCCTCTGCAACTTACAGGTGCTTCTTTAGGTTGCTGGGTACAATTGTTACCTCCGCCACTGAAGGTGGACAGAGGTTATGTACAGTATTCATTGCTGCTTGTTTGGCTGTGAGCAGGATATCTCAAAAAGTTGTGGACGGTTCGGACGGAATTTAGTGGATGAGTTGGATGTGTGACTAGGCCGATTTTTTTTTGATTTCGGTGAAATCCGGATCCGGATCCGGAAATGAGAAATTAAGTGATTCTTCACAATTGAGAGATGGGGCTAAAAACGACATATAACATGACATTTCAAAAGTGTGGACGAGTTGTGCCAAAACTTGGTGGACGAGTTGGTTAGGTGATGAGAACAAGCCGATTCGATTTTGGTTCAGGTCCGAATCCAGATCCGTCCTATCCGTGGGATACCAAACGTAAACTGTTCAGCCTGGCGGAGGAATGTGCGCTCCTCAGTGCTGTTCTAGTTGTCGTCTGTTCTTGCCAAATGTCCAACCCAGCTCCATTTCAGTTTTTTTGATCGTGACCAATATGCATCAGATTCGTTTTCTGTCTGATCCACTGACTTTCTCTTCAGGTTCCTTTTTGTTACGTTAAAAAAGGTGTCTACGGTCTACCGATGGCGACCAACTTTTCCTCATCCTTTGTGTGACCACGTTCCATTGCTAGATGTTATCGCTGGTGTTGTGCATAGATTGTAAACTCCCTTTTGCAGAAACAAGGCAGTTCACATTTCATCATGTTTATTCTTTCATGTCCTAAATGCTGTCCAACCTGCTGCGTACATATCTTCATTTCTTCAGAGTGATCCATATCTGTTTATACAAGATGGCAAAAGCAAATTGAACGGAGACTTCCACAATTCATGATTAAGAAAAGGAATTTCCTGCATAACGGTTGGAGAGTTTCTATATCTCCATCATATTCATTTTTGGCCGATCTTGACTGCTCAAATTTTTGATCCTCCATCATGATCGACACCTCTTCAGCATTATTAGAAATCAAAACATCTCTAACGTACCTGGGGGGGGAGAAGACGAAGACGAAGACAAAGAGGAAAAAGAAGATGAAGAGGAAGAAGAAGAGGAAGAAGAAGAGGAAAAAGAAGAAGGACGAAAAAGAAGAAGACGAAAAAGAAGAAGACGAAAAAAGAAGAAGACGAAAAAGAAGAAGACGAAAAAAGAGAGACGAAAGAGAAACGAAAAAGAAGAAGACGAAAAAGAGACGACGAAAAAGAAGACGACGAAAAAGAAGAAGACGAAAAAGAAGACGACGAAAAAGATGAAGAAGAAGACGCAGAAGAAGAAGAAGACGAAGAAGACACAGAAGAGGAAGAAGAAGAAGAAGATGCAGAAGAAGACTAGAAGAAGAGGAAGACGCAGAGGAACAAGTCGCAGAAGAAGAAGATGAAGAAGCAGCCGACGAAGAAGAAGAATACGATGATGACGGCGAAGAAGACACAGAAGACGAAGAAGACAGAAGAAGCAGAAGACGAAGAAGACAAAGACAAAAAAGAAGCCAAACAACAAGAAGACAAAGAAGACGACGAAGAAGATGAAGGAGAAGATGACGAAGAAGAAGAAGACGACGAAGAAGAAGACAAAGACAAAAAAGAAGAAGAAGCCAAACAAGAAGAAGACAAAGAAGAAGACGAAGACGACGAAGAAGAAGACAAGGAAGAAGACAAAGAAGAAGACAAAGAAGAAGACAAAGAAGAAGACGAAGAAGAAGACTAAGAAGAAGAGGAAGACGAAGAGGAAGAAAAAGACGAAGACGAATAAGAAGACGAGGAAGACAATGTCATCTTCATATCATTGGTGGTTTAGTCTTTCAGCTCAACTTGGAATCATTATTCCTGCAATCTGGATGTATCCAATGTTCGAGTCCTTCCCATTCCTGTTACTCGTTATAGTTCAGGTTTAATACGAGTTTACTCATTACCAGTGATTGGTCACCGCCGATATTGAAATGGTTCAGCACTGGTACGTCTGTCGTTGGATCCTTGTTGTTGACCAAAACGAAACGTCATTTTTGTTGCTCCACCTGGATATCCCGCGTTTACCTCCGTTTGATTCCTTCTTTGTGAAGGCGTTCTTAACGTGTAGGGGTGACTTTTCAGAACAAAAATCCACCAAACCTGCTTGCTCTTTCACTTATTTTACCTATTCTGTGATTTCCCACAAATTATTCAGTCTTGTTGTGGTGCACCCAGTCTTGCGTCGAAGTCTTCCATAATGCCTTGATTTTGTTGGGTTAGTATTGAGAAATTCCTCCGCTAGGCCGGCAGTACATTTCTTCCACCACTTCATCATCATGACTCTTGGTTGTGGCGTAAGACCCAGATGACGATTCAGATTACATTTCTTCATCGATTTAACAATCATTTGAGCAGATTGGTCAGATAAGCACTTGTCGTCAATCACATGCGGCTGTGGTTTACCACCAGTTCTTGCAGGGGAACTGCAGTGGTGCTAATGCAGTGCCCCCTGTAGGTGAAAGCAGGAATTTGTAATTTGTTCAGGATGCCGGTAATAGCTCACCGACTCTTCGCGGACACCGTGTGATCTTTAACATCCACCAACTAATTCCGGCAGACAGGACAGCCAGTTTCACGTCCATCCGAGGGACGGCACACACATCAATGCCCCACGCTGCCTGCGAAATACCACGATGACAGGTTATAGCTGGGTCAGGAACCCAAGTTGGACAGCTCATGGGCGAGTGTGCGTACTTCAAGGGTATCCTACCAGCTCAGACATGCACTTGGAACCAACAATATTTTCATCTACCTCAGATGTCACAATGAATAAAACTCCATTGGTACTTTCTTCCTCTTTGCCCTCCACCCTTCCCAACCCTCCTGTATATAACACGGAACAGTGCTTAAAATTGCACTAAATGTTTTCCTTTTCGACTTACTTCACAAACTTCAATTACATCCCGATTAATGTTGTCGAGTTCTTCTTACAGGATTGTCCGATTTTATTTGCTTGACAGGTTGTGTCCGTGATGCATACATCGTTCCAGTGTCCAATGGGAGCAGAGACAAACCCAGAGATTCATGGCACCCTCTGAATGCTCATTATCCTGACCAGCAACCATGGTCGGTAATTTGAGAGCTGCTGTGCACTAAGGGCTTATATATATATATACAGTGTATATCTGGATCGAACCCCCAAACTTGATGCGATTGCTGCACGACCTGTCAGCAACAAGTGTTGCCTGCCACTCGAGCACATTGTCTCTGCCCCACTGATAACCAGTTAGGAACATTAAATTCAACGAAAAAAGGACGCTGTTAAAAATCGACATCGACATCTCTGCTTTCGTCTATTTGTGACTATAGGCTTTAATCTCAGTCTGCAAAGGCTTGAGGACCATACGGATGCCTCCTAGTTTGGAGGTGATGTATTGGTGTAATTTATGCGCATGACGTCATCGTCGTGCCATAGTCAGCGTGCTTTTTTCGTTATATATATATATATATATATATCTCTGATACTGAGTGACTCCAAACCATGAGTGGTGAGAGCACCGGCATCGCATCCCATACAGCCCTTGCTGCACGATACCGGGAGCGATAAGTGTCACCTGCCACATGGAACATTATCTCCTGCTTTACCAAACACAATCTGAAGTCAATGGTCTGCGGTCGGGCGCATTGATGACAATTAATGCCGTTCTCCGACCTGAGACGAACGTGGTGACATCACCGCCATAAACCACGTACTGTCTGCGGCTCCCGGAAGAGCTATGTTGCAGCGAGCTGTGAGATAGCTCTTCTGGGAGCCGCAGACAGTACGTGTGTTATGGCCGTGACATCACGACATTCGTCTCAGGTCGGAGAACGACATTAATAATTATCATATATACATGTATATACATATATATATATATATATATGTATAAACATTTCAGCAATCCCAAGTGTTTCTCGGCATATGATAAAAGTATACACAAATGCACCTCGAATAAAAATTGCTATTAAAGGCCCATTCTCAAACTCACCCCTTTGTGTTTTCCTGCAGTTTCAGCTTTGCATCCAGCCTTCGCTCCAGCTCCTTTAAAAATAAAATATTTAAAAATAAATATCAATAATAATCAAAGCACAGACTTCTAAGCAGCTCCACTGCCAATTAAAATACAAATGTGGTTGCCAAGGAAGACGTCATGGACTACAAGCAAGTCCCGCAGCAAAAAGATACAATCAATGGTGGCGTCATCAATGAATCACCCGTGGCTCTCACTAATGTAGACAAATATAGTTTAACATTGTAAAACACTGATAATAATACAACGTGGTCCCGCCACAGGCATGGTTAAACAAGGAAGAGCGGCCTGGTCTACGTTCTTGTCTCTCTTCGACACTCGTTAGCCATCACCACAGCTGCAGCTATGGATTGGGTTAGCTGTCAATCACCTGGAACGTGACATGAAATGCTGGAAATATGAAAAAAAAATAGGGGCAATACTCCTGGGTGCTCATCTGGTGGAATAATGATACAGAGGAAGTCAACGTGGGACGTAATCAGCAAAATGTACCAATAAAGCAGTTGTAGCAAATACCTATTTTGGGGGGCAACCCCCCCCCCCCATCATAAATCCCCTTCGACCACAATTTTTTAAATAGCGTGAAGAAACTTTGGTACATTACAAGTGATGAAGGTGGTGGTCAGATTTCATCGAAATTATGTGTAGTTTCGGAGAAGAAAGCAAATACATATTTTGGGGGCAATCCCCCCTTTCCACCCCCTAAAGGGGGTCTTTAAAACAAAAAATTTTAACCCCAATTTATTTAATGTCGTGAAGAAGGTTACAATGGCTCATGTCCAACTCATGGCTCATAACTTTCTTAACCCTACACACACCTGTACCCCTCTGCACCTGGAGATTTCTGAACACCTGTATTATTAGCTCACCTGGAACGTCGTTACGGGGAGTTTATGGGATAGCGTATCGTCCGTCAGCACGTCAGTCCATCAGTAAACACTTGCAACTTCTTCTCTGAAACCAAACTACACACACAATTCCGATGAAACTTGACCACAACCTACATCACCCGTTATGTTCCAAAGTTTGTTCACGACATTAAAAATAAATAAAACAAAACAAATCGGGCCCGTAACATCGGTTCATTGGTACATTTTGATGATTCCGTCCCACAACGACTTCCTCCTCAGTATCATTCTACCATGTGAGTGCACAGGGGTATTACCCCTATTTAATACCCTCACCGAGGAGAGAGGGTATTGCATTTTGGTCCATTTCTTTGTCTGTCTGTCTGTCTGTCTGTGTGTTTGTCCGCACAGAACTTCAGTGGTTTTTTTCCAAAACCACTTGTCGGATTGAGACCAAATTTTCACCATAGGAGGAACAACTCATGTATAATGTTTTCATTTATTATATTAATAC
>CM068962.1:5330639-5353292 GCA_035128595.1 Eptatretus atami
ATTAAATGACGCTATAGCATATTTGTGGACGTATTGTTGCAGGGCCGGGCGTCGCGCGAGCACGACCGCAGATGGAGCTGCGGGTCGGCTCCACCGATCGCCCGGAATTCAGATCGTACTTTTCGGAAAACTCCGGAAAAGTACGGGTCCCTTTTGACCGTGAAGCGTCAAATTTCGGCCAGTGGTACAGGGTTATTTGCCAAATCTTCAAAATACCTAGAGACCACGTGGCGATCTACCGAGTCTTCACACCTCGACGGCTCCCGTACGAGCCGAGCCGTATTTCCCTGACCCGTGTGGGATCCGAGGTTAATCCCCGAGAACCGTCGGTCCAAATATCCCTTACAGCCATAACCGCTTTTACTATTTCTCAACACGCAGCACCTAAGTCAATGAAGGAATAGACACGAACGAGCTGAAACATTGAACAAATGGGGTTTTTATACAACAATAATTGGGAACGAGGGAAGCACGGAAGAAGCAGAGTTAAACCGAAAATTAATAAATGCACGTATATGCAGTCAAAAGTACTTACACAGTTTACTACTTGGCAGACCGGGCCCACGGACACACACACACACACACACACACACCACAAAAAAGAAAGTGTGGCTGAAGCCTTTATTGCGGACTTCAGCTCGGAGGGACAGGCGAGCTGAAGACCAGGGTCTATCTTGGACCTGTCCACCTCGTGTGGTCTTCAAGCTGACTCGATCCCGCGGAGGAGGAGGAGGAGGAGGAGGAGGAGGAGGAGGGGAGGACGACCAAGACAAGATAAGACCAGCCCTCGACGACGACGAAGCCCCACAGACGAGGTCTCAGACAGTCGATTACCACCAGACCAGCACGACGAGCCCAGCAAAACAAGCGCTCCAGCAAGATGAACCTTGCAGATCGACGCCCGGAGATGGCGACCACCAAGACAAGAAGGCGCCAGACCTCCCAGACGATGACCAAGCCCAGCTAAGACGAGAGTGATGTGATGTTGATGTCCCAGATGTACTCACCAAGATCAGCGCGCCGTCTATATTCACCCTGTTTCGGGGGGGGTGAACTTCTCCGCCCTCCGCCGCTCGTCGTATCTGAGGTGGCGGTCAGATCCGTGATATTCCGACCAGGGGGGCCCACCCCTCCCATCCTGGGCGGTCTCGATCTGAGGTGGTGAGGTCCCTGATTAGCCAGGGGGGCCCACCCTCTCATCCTGGGCGGGGTCTCGATCTGAGGTGGTGAGGTCCCTGATTGGCAAGCGGGCCACCCTCTTGGGCTGGGTCCGTCGACAGTCCTACGTGTGGTCCTCTGATGGCCAGGTGGGCTCTATCTGCCGCCGGTCTATCTGAGGTGGTGAAGGTACCTGATTGGCCAGGGGTCCCCACCCCTCTCTAGGCCTGGTGTCGGCAGTCTCGATCTGAGGGGATGCGAATTCGCCGCCCACGGGGTTACGTGGCTTGAAGCACGAGAACATGAGCACTCTGATGCCGCGGCCGGCGGGGGATAGGGTGTAATACAATAAAAGGAAAAGAGCTCCTATCAAAGTAACTCACAGGCGCAGTGTTACATTTAATCAGCGCTTAGACAAGGACGTGTGACCTTTCTAACTGGCACATGTTACTATAGCTGATATGACTGATGGAAGAGAGGACTGAATGTGTGTGCCGAATATGGTTTTCACATATCGCAACACTACCCCTCCCTCTTTTAGCAGACTTCGTTTCTCCGAGTTCATCAATTATATACGTGTGACCAGCATGTGTAAGTTTTCCCCCTAAGGTATGTATTTGAGCCCTACGGATCCCGTGAGTGTCGGACATTTTTCCGCGCGTTTATTTGTTTTTGCATGGCATGGTTCGCTGAAAATGAGAATATATCCTAATGAGCCTGCGGTAACTACAGACCTAGCAGGAGCGGCTTAACTAAATGTGTCCTTGCGCTGCAATATGTACATACGAGGTGGGTATTAGAACTTATTTTACATTTTTTACCTTTAGCTATTATATTTTACCACTAACCATGGGCCACGGGACGCTGGCATCTGTGGAAGCAGAGAGGCTATAGCAATGTTCAGACATTTGGTGAGTGCGAGGGTGAGTGCTGTCCGCGAGCGGGGAAGGTCTGAGGACGTTGCTTCAAGGGGTCTCTGCTGCGAGAGTTTGGAAGGTCCTCTGGTTGTCGAGCTTCTTGGGAAGCCCTTTTTTTCGCAAGTGGCTCTTCAGCTGTCTTGGAGGCACTCAGCGCCTAACCGCGGCGAGTGGGCCATAGGGGTGTGCCGGTCCCATCAGGCCGAGTTTGAAGGAGGATAGCGCATAGGCTGCCCATAGTGCTCATGTCCTGAGCTCGCGCTATTGTGTGGTCCTCATAGCACTGTGTAGGTGCCGGTTCTGTCCCATAGGGTGCTAGCTCCTGCTCCTCTCCTGAGAATGAACTGGATGCCATGAAAACGGTGACACGGGCTGCTCATGCAGTCCCGCAGGTGGTTGTGGGACTCCTGTCGGGCATGTCGCTTGTGCAAACACTAGGACGAATCCCTGGCGGCATCATTATAGGTGCAGCCGGATGATGATCCGACGGGGCATAGAGTGGCATATATAGCAAGGGCAGCGGGTCAGGGGTGCCATGCGGTTTTGAGACGGGTCGGCAGAGGCAGGCGAACAAGGGCGCAACTTGGGCGGCAACGGCAAATGGCGGAACGGCGACCCTAGCGCGGACGCAGCGATCTAGTGTGGCCTATCGGGCCGGGCACGGGTTGGAACGCTGGGGTACCGGTTGGTACCTCGTGGGTTGCGTGCGAGTTTCGTGATGTTTGTGATGTGTGTAGGGTGTGGGGTGCGGCGTGTGGTGTCGGTGGCCTACGTTGCCCAGAGAGTCGGGGGGCTCGACGCTACGCGCTATGTCTGTTTTGCGCCTGTGCCCAACGCCGTAGTCGACTTTGCCCTGTGCCTGTCGCATACCCGAGCTTCGTCCCTGGTGATCGATGTTGCAATCACAACAGACTAGAGTTTTAGTCTCTACTATTCGTATACGGAATTGACTAGGGTGGTTGTTTGCCTATAATTCCGTTCCTCCCTGACTACTGTTTTTCAACGGCCTGTCTATGTCGCGGTGGCGTCTAAGGCGCTAATCCTGATCAAAGGGGCGCTAGTGCCTACTTCTCAATTCCGTTTTACGCGTTTGACGCTCGCTGTCTGGAGGGAATGGGGGAATGCTAGGCACTCCTGCCCTCGAGGCCCTAAAGCAAACCTCAGAATGGCCTCCTCACAGAGTTCAGGTTCATGCTATGCCCAAAGTTTGGGGTCCTAGCGGCATACTGAAGACGAAGGGATGGTATGGTGCGAAGGGTACATTTCCTAACTATCCGTCTACTTTTATTAACTTTAAACACCACCGGGGTGGCTTTCCAAGTCATAAAGGACACTGTGTCACTTTAACTATGGGTTTGCTCTAGCACCATGATCTGGGTCCCCTTTGCGGCTCTGTTGTTGGTTGTCTCGATCTATGGATTGTGGCCGTGAGAGGCGCCTCCGAATGGTCAGCGGTCGTCGGCCTCAGGTTGCACAATTTCAATGGGTGTGGCAGACGTGGCTCACATTGGCAGGTGATTCCCGCGCCTCTGCCAGGAACTCTATGCTATGGGACCGTATTTGGGTTTCGTTTTTGGGTGGTTGCTTGTGCTGAGCGCTGGCGCATGAGTGTCTGTCGTCCGAGAGCCTATCCTGCTCCAGCTATTGTAACAGAGGGGGGGTTGCCTCCTGGCATTGCCGCGCGGCAGCTTCTCATGCCTAACGTGTGGCATTCTTTGGTGGGGTTTTTGGGGCCAGGGTCCGCGATCTGTGGGTGCGCGTGGCCGTGCGCTCTCGAGGTAGTCACCTATCCTCGCTGTCGTGCGCCTGGTATGGACCTTGCGTCTGCTTAAGGGCTACTTCTGCTTGTTTGTCGGGCTGGCGATTTGTTTGTTTTCTTTTTTTCGCGTTGGCCTCTCACTTCACTACTTTCGGTCTACTTCTACTCGTTCCCTGAGTGCACACTCCCGCTCGTTGGCGGCGGTGCTTTCTTCAATGGTTTCGACTAACTTGGCATGTGGTTTCTCTCTGTTCCGCGAGATATGGGTAATTTGGCTGTGCCTTCTACATCACCACCCGAACACAAACGACTTCTTTTGTAATTTAACTACCGGCGTGCACTATACTAAGCATTAAAGCGACGCCGCTGTCTTGTGTTTGAGTCACTTGGTTGGACTCATCGTCTATCTCTCCTGTGGGCCTCGAGAGCTCGTCATGTGATTATGCGCTGTACCATGGCATTCGAACATTGTTCATTGCTGTCTCTATTTCTATACTTCAGGATCTCCGCTGACGCCATACTCATTCACCATGTTTCTCTTTCAACAGCAACTCTTATTTTTCACATGCAACTGCCACACTCGGTCTATTGTCTGGCCACTTAAAGCGCCGATACGTATGCTTCGCTGGTGCCGTGATCGGCAGTCTGTCCTTAGTTATCTAATCCGTTGCAGCGTTTTTCCAATTTATCTACGTAGCTAGCTACGTCCGCGTGGAGCGATCACATTCCACTGTTCGTGTCAGGTGGATCCCAAAAAAACCCATTTTCTAGAATTCTATTCTCGGCTATAGTGCTTTGGGCTCTCTAACTATACGCCTATGTCGATCCGGCTCGCTGAGTGATGGAACGATACGCCAGGTCCCCAGTGGGCTGTGTGGGTGAAGTCGGTCTATGCTTTAAACTAACCCATCCCACCAACTAAGTGCTTCCTATGTTGCCGGTTCTAATTTTCACTATGGTATGATCCACGCAGCATCCTTGCAGGGCCGTTCATATTCTGGCAGCGATGCTTCTTTTTGTTTTCTGCATGGCGGCAACATCGTAGGTTAGTGGCGTGATTGACATGCGAGTGCGTCCCGTTTCGTCCTTGATGGCGATGAGTTGCCATGTGGTGTTGACGCTGTCTGTGTCTGGTGGGGCGTTTCGCCGGTGTGCCGAGTGGTTACTACGTGGCATGAGGGACACCAATGATCGGTCACCGGATCGGGTTTTGGCTTTTGTGATCGTTTTATCTGTTTCTGTCTAGTTCGATACGGCCAATCGCAAAGCGCTCGGGCTTTTGCATATTTCCCACAGCGGGAGGGACGGTGCTTTCTTGTTCCCTCCGCAGTTTCTGTTGCGGAAGACTCCGGGCTAACGATATGTCATTCTGGGCGCCTGTTTGCGCGGATGCACCGAGCCTCGGGCGACGGTGTTTCCGTAAGTAGAGCTTTGGTGCACGCGCGCATTTTTATCTGGTCGGCCCGTGATATGACGCTGCGCTCCGCTGTGTTGCGCGCGAACATAGAACTACTGCAGTATGCAGCATAGCGTGATGCTCTCCGTACATCTCTAGCGGCCTGTTAACAGATGGGTATCAGTCGCGTATTGTTCCTCTGTTATATTTCACGACTAGTTTACTTCGAGTCTTTTTGGGGATTTGTCTTTGTGTTTTGTTTAGTGTGTTTGCGCGTTCGCTTCGTTTTATTGTTAATCTGGTCGGCGCCCTTTTTTGGGTGGTTTGTTTGATGTGTTTTGGTTTGCTGTTTTTTAGGGTTATTTTTTTGCTTTGGATTGTGTGTGTGTTGGTTTAGATTATATTTTTTTTTTTTTTTTTTTTGTGTATCTGGGTGGTTTCTTTGGGAGCGGTCTGGTTGTCTCTCGATGTATACGCGGGGCGATCGCTTCGCCGGGTTTGTTGTCGCGACTTTCACGCGTGTTCCATGAATGACTGCTATCGCAGCGAATTGGTGGGGTGCCGAGTTCGCGGGTATTAGATGTCGCGACGTATGATCTGCGTTGCCTTTCGTACGCTGGGATTTCTCGGCCGGTGAGCCTGTTTTGTTTTTCTTTTTGTTTTTTGGGGGTGTTGTTATTCGTGTGTAGCTGGTTAGATTTATTTAATTTTGTTTTGTCTATCGTGGGGGTGGTTTTGTGGTTCTGTTGGTTTGCTTTTGGTTTGTTTTTGTCTGTTAGTCTGATGCTGTGTGGCGGTTGCCTGTCTTTAATGTTTCTTGCGTGCCATTTGTTCCGCATCCCGTCTGGACCCGGTTTTCCATTCCATCCGTGAGTTTCTCCCCAGATGCGTGTCACTTCATTCACTTACGCTCCATTTTTGCTCACTGCTACGTTGCTTTCAGTTTTTTGCGTCTTGTTCTGGTATATTTTCTTTTGTCTTTGGGTGTTAGGGGTTCCATTGACCTGTGTTTTTTTTTTTTCACACTATGTCGACGGCTTGTGCGATACGATTAGCATGGTTCGACCAAGTTGGTCAGGTCGATCGTACGCGCATATGATATTAGCAGCACACAACCTTGGGGCATTCACGATTTTGGTAATTTGTGTTATGACGGGTCCAGGCAGGTGTTCGGGGCCGGGGGTCTCTATTCCTTTTCCGCTCCAACGATGTCGCGTGTACCCGGTAACAAGTCATGAGCCATTCTAATTCTCGGGTTCGGTGAGGATCAAAGGTACTTGGACTCTCTCTCCACCTCGCGCTATGCTGACTTCAAGGGAGCATAGGCGTCTCCCTTGGTTGCCTTATATGATGGGCTATCCTTGCTGCTCGCACCAGGGTCACTGACGAGCTTCCGCCAGAGATTTTGCTCAATGGGGTATGGGCTCGGCCGCTGATTGTCCTCTTGGCTTTAGCTCTGCCTGTGTGGTTTGCTTCGGTCAGATTGTCGATTTAATGTAGTGCGCTGGTCCTGCTGAGTCGATTTGTGGGTTTCCGTCTCATACCTGCGTGCGCTTGCAGTTTATTTTATTCCCTGTGTTTGTGAGGTGTGTGTTTCTTGCGGCGTCTTCTTCGTCTCTGTTAATTTCTTCCGTCGCCGTCACCGTTGTGGTGGTCGTTTATTATTTGTGTCTCCGTCACCTTTCTGGCCTTGGTATGTTTCCTGGCCGGCGCATTCTCGCGAGATTTACGGGTACGATGCGCGGTCATCTTTTGCTGCAGGGTGCGCGACGGTGGTATCGCGGCGGTCGCATCTTGCGGTGGCGCCGAACTCCCGGTTCTATTGGGATGCTCTGCGCTTCAGGTCATCGGTGTACGGTGCCCGGCTGCTGCGCACTGTTTTGGTGACTCGTGGCTGCGTATTGGATAATGCCGCTTGTGTCCGCTGCTCGTCATCAGGTTGCCCGTGTGCCCCACTGAGGTTCAACCCCATGCACTGATACTCACCAGCCTGGCATGTTGCATATTTGGGACCATCCATGTGTGAGTCTGTTTGAGTTGGTATCTGCCTGCCTCATCTCTCCTGACCTCAGGCTGTTGGCATTCTGAACTGGCATCCATGTCCAAATAGCAACTCATGGCGAGAGGCCAGACTTCGGCAAGTGAGCGGGGGGGGGGGGGGGGAAACCGGGTTGGACGTGAGGGGGGGGGTTACACTTGCACTGCCGCCTGTTGCTTTTTCTGTTGTTTGGATTTGGGGTTTTTGTCGTGATGTTTTCATTTTTTTTTATTGGTGACCCGCGCCATGTGTGCTACCGTTGGGGTGTGTTTCTGAGGTCTGTTCGGCGTGTTTGCGAGGTGGGAGGGGTCGAGGTTATTATCTCTGCTTGGTGGTGTCGCGGTGGCTGCTTCGGATTCCTCTTAACACTACATCTAAGCCTCGAGCGGGACGTCCACAGCGCTGCCTCAGGCTTGTCTTGGCCGTACATGATTTGATGGTTCGCGGGTGCGTTGGATTGGGTGTCGGCTGCGGCAGAGCACAGACTGCTAGATATGGCATTTGCTGCGGAGTCGGCTCCACCATCGCGGCGGAGCCGGTATTTTCGATCGTACTTTTTCGAAACTGGCGGAAAAGTACGGGTCCTCTGTTTGGATGCCTTTGAAGCGTCACTATAATTGTCGGCAATGTGGTACATGGGTTGTTGGTGCCAATTCTTCATAATACCTAGAGACCACGTGGCATCTAGCGCGAGTTCTTCCACTACGCCGGTGGCAGGATCACGGCTCCCATACTAGTTCCGGAGCCGTATCGTGCTGTTCTGCTGACCCGTGTACGATTCCGAGCGGTTTAATCGCCGAAGATCACGTCGGTCGCAAGTTTCAATGCCCATTAACAGCCGGATAATCGCGTTTTACTATGTTCCAACCACGTTCATTGAGCAGTACGCTGAAAGAGGTCAAATGAAGGAATAGACACGAACGAGCTGAAACATTGAAGCAAATGGGGTTTATTTAGAACAAATAATGTGGGGAACGAGGGAAGCACGGAAGAAGCAGATTAAACCGAATATTAATAAATGCACGTATATGACGATTTCAAAAAGTTACTTACACACAGTTTACTACTTGGGAGGGCAGACGCGCCCCACGGACACATCAGTCACACAACACACACCAAGAATAGAGTGGTGGCTGAAAGCCTTTTATTGGCGGACTTCAGCTCGGAGGGAAAGGCGAGCTGAAGACCAGGGTCTATGTTTTGGACCTGTCCACCGTCTCGTGTTGGTCTCTCATAGCTGACTCGATCCAGCGGGAGGAGGTATGTAGGACGCTCGATTCCAATTGGACGAGATACAGAGACAGAGAGACTGCTCGATCGACTTGAACAGGAAGTGCCCAACAGTACGGAGTCTCCATGATCCGAGTTCTGCGATACCACCTTGCAAGACCTAGTCAATGTATTTACTTGAGCGCTGTCGGCATAGCATACGGAGTGAACCTTTGCGAAGTACGTACGACCCACGTGGCGACCACCAGACAAGAAGGCTCAGACCTCCCAAGCGAGCGACCAAGGTGTGGTTGGGGATGCGCAGTTAAAGGTACGTTAGACTATGTTGTGATGTGTGATTTGTCCAGATGTACTGCTGCGTGATGTATGCGTTCCTCAGCCTAAAGTATCATGCGCCCGTGTCGATTTCAGTTTTGGGTGTCTCTGTTTTTCGGGTGGACTAGCTGTGGGGGGAATGCGATCTCCCGGTCTCCACCGTTTCGGGTTCCGCGTCTCGTCGTTCGTTGAAGTACTGAGGTGGCGAGGTCCCCTATTGGCCAGGGGGGCCCAGCTCGCTCTCGAATTTTTTTTTTCCTGGTCCGGTGGGGGTCTCGATCTGAAGGTGGTGAGGTCCCTGATTGGCCAGGGGGCCCACCCTCTCATCTGGGGCGGGGTCTCGATCTGAGGTCGTTGTTGTGAGTTTCCGTCTGATTGTTCTCATGTGGAGTGAGCCCACTCGATCCTTCGTCATCCCATTGGCGGAGTCTATGATCTATGGTGTTGAGTGGGATGGCCGAACTGTCCCCCGGGCCCTACATTACGTGGGTGTTAATGTCTACTGTTAGAACAATGGCATCCTGGCGTGGCTTTTTTTGGGTTTTCAGTGTAGCGGGGGGGTAAGCGTGTATTTAATTAATAATTGGAGATTATATATACCCTATCAAAGTGGCTTACAGCTGGCATTTTTACATGTATATTTCTACGCTTTTTTTAGACATTTTTTTTTTTTGTTTTTTTGTTGTTTACGGTAGTCTGGGAGCCTTTGGCGTCGGAGTACTGGTGCCTATCTGTATTGTTACTGTGAGCTGTCAATATTAGTATGAGGGCTATTCTTACGGCCATCTGAATGGGTTGCGGTGCTGAGATAGGGTTGCCAACATCCGCACTAGTATTCGTTGTTGCGCTCCGAATGGACTTTGCCGGTACGTGATCTGTCGGCCTGGTACTTTTCTGGTGGTTGCGGGTCGGGTTTGCGTCGTATTATGTACATGTCATTAAGGTGCAATTGTGAGTATCTGGATGGCTGTCCACAGATTTTTTGCTGGACGGTTTGGGATTTTTGGCGATTTGTCTGGGCTTTGCTGTTTGTTTGGTTGTTTTTGTGTTGTTTGTTGTCTTTGGGGGGGTTGTGTTTGTGGTTGTTTTGGATGTGTTGTTTTTTTCCGCTGCATCTGCAGCTTGTTTGGCTTTTTTTTGTTTAGTCTTTTTGTGTTGTGGTTCGTTTTTTTTTTTTGTTGGGGGGTGTTTTTTGTTTTTTCGTTTTGGTTTGTTTTTTGTCTGTGTGGAGTGGGTGGTTTCGGGTTTTTGGCGTCGGTGGATGGGGTGGTTTTGTGGTGGTGAAGTTTTATCCTGTTGTGGGGGGGGCTTGTCTATTCGCTGGGGAGGGTTTTCTTGTTATTTTATGTTGCTGTTTTCTGTCCTGGATTATGGTTTTTGTTGGCTGCGGTTCCGTTTTTGCGTGCTTGGTTTGGTGTTGCCTTTGGTTTTGGTGACTGGCCTGTTGCTGATTGATTTGAGTAATTTTTACATTTGTTTGCAATGGCGAGCACTGATGCGATGTGACTTCCAACCTTTGTTTCTGTGTTGTTGAGTGGTGGTTGTTTTTCTGGTTGTGATGTTTTGTTTAGTGGGTGTTTGTTTGCTGTGAGCGTAATAACTTTCATGGTTACATCGTTTCGGGTGCCATTTTTCGCTGGACCTTGTCATTTGACGTCTTGTCGTATTGCCGAGTCAGATGTCCTGTAGTATCACTTTTTTGGCTGAGTTTTAGGATGTATATTCCATCTTTTCCTGTTAGATAAACACGCGTCTTGCATATATTGTAGTTTGGACGTGTCGTTCTGTCACATGCGCTGAACTGTGCCTTCTGAAGGTGCATTTGATCTATCGTTCGGGTTTTCTATCTATTTGGCGTGGTTATCGTTAGTGTCTGGTGGTGGTTTGTTTGGGTGGTGTTGTTTTTTTCTTTTTTTGTGCTTGTCAGTGTTGTGCTTTATAATGTCACTAAAGATACGAGTGTATTATTGTTTTAAATGAGGTAATTCTATAAATTTACACTCTGGTCGATAACTGATAGATTGATCGTCGCTAACGACCCTCAACTTGTGTTTTTCTGAAACTTCCACGCGGAGTTCGTCTGGGTTTGGCTCTAGTGATATTTATGCATCAAGGTTCATGGTTGGGGTGGTGGTGCACTGGCGCAGTTTTGGGAGATAAGGAGCGGAAAACACTTTGGACATTATCTTTGAAATCGCTATACCAAGGAAAAAAATTGAAACTTGGCACAGCCAAGATTGGCTTGTTGGGTGGGGGTGAGGGTATGGTACGCTATCGTGGGTGAGAGGAGATGTGGAGGTTTATATGACGTGATAGGTGGCGCGGTTGTAATAGTCATAAAATTACATTGTAGTATTGCTCCAGATCTGATGCAGCTATAGAATAAATTTGGAGGGTCATGGGGCTATCGGGATATACAAATGGTCCACGAGAAAAAAAAATTGATGGCGGCATCTAGTTCACGTGATCAGGTGTTGGGGTTTGTGTGTGTTTTTTGAGTTGTTTTTTTGGGGGTTGGTCAGTATATGAGTTGTGTGTTTATAAAAAAAATATAACCTTCGAGAGAATCTTCTCTGAAGAGAGCTCGGAACACGCGAGGTACAATGGGTTGCGAGATACCGCTGTTTACTATGGGTGAGGGATGATATGTACCTTGCGATGAGCCAATGTGAGGAACACAGAAGATTCCACATATTGACGTGCATAACGGTCACATGGTTTGGCAGGTCTATTTGGTTGATTGAAAGGAAAAATGAGTGTAATTATAGCTTTGTCTTGTTGGAACCACTTACACATCATATTCGATTTGGTTTTTTTCTTGGTGATGCTTGTTTTTAGGGTTTTCTGTATTGCGTTGAACTTGCAAGTAACCAGTTATGATCGAGGTTAGTGTCGGGAAATTATCTAGTGTTAATATATCATATATATTAGCACTGATCGGGTTACACGGTCGTTTCTTGGCAGCCAGTATAATTTTGTATTTGTTTGTTTGTGTGGTCTGAGGTTCTTTCGTTGTTTTTTGTTATTTGTAGTGCTCGTGCGTGGCTTGTACTCTTCGCGTAAAGTCTGAAACGCGGCTTCTAGAGGAAGATCGCCTGCTGCGTGGTGTTATTGGCCTTCTCTTGCTTGTGGGAAATGAGCAAACTCTTTAGGACTCAGCTTCTTTTATATACAGGATCCGATGTCCTTAAATAGCTCAACACCTCTACACATTCCTTCCGCATTGAGGGTTCCTTTTGAGAGCGTCTAGCATGGAACTTTTAAATATATTCGTGGGGTTATCGAGTGTAATGCGGGAGGTAATAGTTTCGAATAAGTGCAAGTTACTATCATTAAGAGGTATTTTCCATTTATAATTGTGTTGTAAATTTTCGTATAATGGCTCGATTTCTTTTTGTTTTTGGTGGGTGGTTGTGAGGATGTGGATGTGTTTTGTTGGTCATTTTTTTGGTTGTTGGGTTGGGTGGGTTTTTGATGTTTTTTTTTTTGATGTGGTTGGGCTTGGTGGGGTTTGTTTGGATATGGTGGTGCATGAATCAGGAGCCTGCTTCAGACGGGGCGTCTCCGCTATATGCCATCAAGTGCACGTGACGATAGTTCGGGAGATTGTGGTGTTTGTTTTTATGTGATAGGTGTTGTTTGAGTACGTTAGTTGGTTAGGACGCGGCTCTTGGACACATTTGTGCCCTTGGGTTATCTATAATATAGGCCTGCCATATCGTGGTGTGGCTGTTGATGGGCTTTGGGGTTTAGCGAGTGTATAGTCTTGGACCTGATGGCTTATGTCAGGGCTGCCTCCTTATGACATCGTCTTTGTTTTGTGCTTGTGTTGTTACGGTGCTCCTGCCATGTGTTGAAGATCGCGTTTTAGTTACTGTTTGTCAATAGTGTGTTCTCGTGTTTCTGTTTTGTGTTTTGTTGTTGGTGAACAGTAGTTAGCGGAGACTGTCCTGGATTGGTATTTCGACGAAGCTTTGGTGAGTGTGGGGTGTGTTGTGTATTGTGTGTTTTTATGGTTTGCTTGGTTTTGTTGTTGCGTTGTGGTGTGTTTTGCTGATGTTTGGTTTTTTGGGTGGGATGGTTTGTATGTGGTTGTGGATGTCGTGTCTCTGTGGTGGGGGTTGATGGTTGGTGGGTCGTTTGGGCTGTGTTGGGGTATGTATTTTTGTGGTATTATTTATTGGTTTGTTGTTTGGTGGGAGTATTATTTTGTTTGGTTTGGTTTTGGGGTGAATTAGTGTATATTGTCATGGGGATCATCTGGCCATTGTAGTATCTTGGACTCGGTCCAAAATCCCAATATGGCCTGCTATGGTGGCCATTTTGAAAAAATATTGAATTTTTTTTTTTTTTTGCATTTCTACATGTTTTTAAGTAGATTTCCAACCCCGCGCCGCCCCCCACACTTATAAAAAAAATGTGGTTAGAGGAAATTATAAGAGGTTTTTGCAACTTTTTGTGTGCAACATAATTTCGATTTTTTATTTGGTTTTTGCCAGGTTTCTAATTCATTTGTTATAGGATGAGTTTTCCAATCATAAAAACAGTGCCAAAATTATATAATTTGCGCTGCCTGAATTTTGGAACTTCGAGTGTGATTATATCCGCACGTAACAATTCATATCTTTGTCGTGCACGATCCGGCATGGCGTAGTTATGTTTTACGAATTGACATATAGGAGTATTGTATATATGTGAAAAGTAATAGATGGGAAAGTGGGTTGCAAAGCTATGAACGTCATTGTGATGGCACGGGGTTGTATGTCTAAGTATTGTTGAATGAATAGGTGTTATAGGGTCAGTTGTTCACTTGAGTGATTGCACGAGCTAGTATCGGGCGGGCGTTTGGAGTGGGTTTAGTCAACTCTAGGGGCGGGAGTGCTCTCCGGAGCCCTCGTAGTTTGTGGGGGTGCGCTGTGCCGGAATTCGCCATTGAGGTTGCTCCTAACGCTATGGAGACTTGTACCGATTGGATTGGTCTTCCAATTTGATTTGAGATTGAATGTTATGTTTATATAACCATTTCGGAATTAAATTGAATAATAATAAAACATGGGCGGTGGTTCAGGGTCAGGTGGGGTCGCGCGGAATTTCAGATAGTGGCCTGAATTCTTTGGTCTTGTTTACTGCGGGCGTGTACTTACTGACCGGGTCGGCGTTATTAAGGAGTGTTTCTAATGTTATGCCATCTTATTTATATGGAGCATATGCATCAGCAGCATCATCAAACACCGCACATTCAATACTATATAGTGCGCTTGGCGAGGGTTGTCATCTTTACTCTCGATTGCTCTTCTTTCGTGTTTTTGGATGGTGAGGTTATTGTGTGCCGTCTCTGCTTATAAATGTTTCCTGTCGCAATATGTCTTCATTACTTCTTGGTAGTACTCTGCGGCTCGCTCCGTCCGCGCTCTTTTCTATTCTCTGGCTTCCAACGTTTAAAATATGTGGGTATTAGACGTTTCTAGTATCTCTCATCTGCTTCCATATTGAGGCTTGAATTGTTTTTTGTATGATAATTCGGTCTACAGAGCGAATATCAACGAACTAAGCAACATACTTGAACTATACAATCTCTTATGCCTAGTTGTGTTATTTTTCAAGGGCTGGTCCGCGAAGCTTTGCGAATTATATGTGGATATTCAGACTTCCCCCCTGCGTTTGTACAGGAATAACACTAATGGTTATTATTTATTTATCATAGATGTGCGGTTGGTCCCTGTCCGAGTCTCACGGAAGCGCTCTGGACAGGCAGTCTATGCGCTTCGGGAACTTTGTGGCAACAGTATCGAGAGGACGGCATATGGAGCACGGGCTTTGGTGGGGTGGTTTTTTGGTCGGCCGGGGTTGGGTAGCACCGCATGAGTGGAGCGAGATGATATTCGAGTTGCGAGTGAAGCGGGTAGATGGAGAGGACAGGGCTCTGGTTTGATGCGTTCGGGTAGAGATCTAGAATGATAAGAGTTATATATATTATTTATTTGAGCTTTGGATGGGATTGGGGTAGGAGCATCAGAGGTTGGGTGCGTAGGGGGAAGGGAGCTTGATGTGAGCGATCAACGATACGAGACATGAAGTAACACATCAAAATGAGACACTTACGCCCTGTATCTGCCGCTTTCCTCCCAGTCGTCAGATACAATTTCCTGTCCATTTGCCTCTGTCTCTCACCGACGTGGCTCCCCCTCCCCCCCCCAAAAAAAAAACTCGGGACTTTAAGGACTCACCGGAGTACTGTTACGTCACGACCAAAGTCGCCTTTATCACGAATGAGATCACGCACCTTTACACTCATTCACACTCGTCGTCGTTTATCGAACTTTAACGGGAGCGGCTGGCGGCACCGACCGAGCCGGCCGGAACTCTCCGAACGGACGTTTCCCCCCGAGCCTCGGGCGGGCGACTCGCTCGTTGAGCCGCGCACACCCCTCTGGTCTGAGCCCAAAGTTCGGAAGGAAAAAAACCGACGAGAAGCACGGCGAAGCGAGGAGTGCGAGCGACCGAGGGAAAAGCGAAGCGGCTCGCAACTCGGCGGGTAAGCGCCTCGTCTGTATCGAAACCGCAAAAAAAAAAAACACAGATCCAAAAAAAACCACGAAAGCCTGAGGCCCAGCAATCTGAGGCCAATGCGAGGCCCTGTTCGGGTACGTCATACGTCATTCCGAGCGTGTTGACGTTCCGCCATTGACGTGGTGACGTGATGACGTAGTGACGTAGCGAGTACGTTTTATTATTATCAGATGAGAGCGACTTTGTAACCGTTACTTTGGAAACATAAGGTTGAGAAGCTTTGGACGCGTGTTCAGAAAACGAGAGAAAATAAAATAATCCGGTGAAGGAAGAAATAAACATGTGAGGGTCTCCAAAAAGGGAACGAATACCGTATTTTAAAAGGTCTGAAGACGACGACGGTTCACGAGCGGTATGTGACGATGTCGATCGTTTCAGAAGTCAAGGATGAGACGATGTGATAATTTTTGACCAAGTCATAAAAAATGATCAACATGATGTGGTATATTGGCTGCAAAATTCGAAAACCCGGTTTCGTTCAACAACTTTTCAAATTTGACCTTTGCATAACCTTTTAAAGGTCACAAAAACAATGTTGTGGACATTAAAATAAGGAAACAGGACAAGTGCTATAGCTTATTGGAGTTAGTTCGTCGAAGAAGGTCGAAACACGGTTCGATTCCCACAACTTTAAAAAATTTGACCTTTGGTGAACTTAAAGGTCAAAGGTCAAGGATTATGACCTTTGGTGCAAAACTCCTCTGGAACATTCCAGAGAAACAATTTATAGCGTCATTATAGGCTATATGCATTTCGCACTCCTCAGATTATCCATATTTTGATGAAATCGCAGCGTAAAAAAAACTTGAAGGGGGCGCCAAGCGGTGAAGGTGTTCGAGATGGAGCAAAATCGGTTTCAGACTTTAGGTGGGAATGACCTCAAGATTATCATAAAAATATTGTCATCCTGGCTCTCAAGTTTGGGCGGTCGTATGATTTTTATGTCCAAATCGGAATTTTCTTAAGTTTTTGACCTTGGGACGAAAAATGAAAAATCGGACAACGACAAGTTTTAGATAATTCATTTTGCTATTTAAATACGAAGAAACCATTCCATTCAGTCAATTCCCTCGGAGAAGATAGATTATTAATCCGACTACCGCCCTAAAAAATGGCTATTTTTTGGGCGTGGCTCCGCCCACAATGAGCGTAGCCACGCCCTCATCCAGGAAAACACAACTAGACATTGATATCGAACACATAACCAAGTTTCATCAAGATCGAATCAAGTGCACGGAGTTATGCTCTGGACAGACAGTCACACAGACAAGCCGGTAGGCGGACATGGGTAGTCGCCTACTCAATAGAACCTTGACGCGATGGGCCCGTTCGATGGGGAATGACCTGAGGATTAAGCACAAGAAAATTCATGATTCTAGCTTCAAGGTGTAATGCTGACAGATTGTTTTTCGTTAAAATACCCCCACAGTTTAGAGGTTTTTCGGCCGTTGCTAGGCAAGCGAGGGGTCCATAGCAACGGTTCTTTCTCACAAATAACTAGGACATACCATGAACCTACCATACCAGTTTCATGTATATCTGACTCATAGTCTCTGAGATATAATGAACTTCGTTTTTTTATTGTTTTCGACCAGGGTTCATTCAAAGTCTATCTTCTCCGACAGTTTTCATAGGATCCGGCTGGAAATTTTTGACAATATGGCTGAATGTACTGCCACAGTCGTCGTGGCCCGATTTTTGATTTTCGAAAAAATAAATTTTTTATGATTTTTTCAAAAAATTTCAAAGTCCCTTTGTTAGGCAACGGTGGTTCCATAGTAACGGTTCTCATTTGCACACAGCTAGGTCATGGTATGAACCTACCAACCAAGTTTCATCGAAATCGCCATTGAATTCTGAATCGCCATTTTAAATACTGATAATAAGGGTAGAACAAATCTCAAAAAAAAATTTTTTTTTTTTTCGACTGGATCAGACTACCCAACAGACAGACAGGCACACACATTAACTAGAACGGGCACTCAGTAGAGGCGCATACCTTCGCCAACGCTACATTTTTGCCCCCTCCCCCAGAAACCGTGATTGTGAGGGTATTTAATCCCATACCACATTGCGCATCTCATTATGTGTTATGAATGGCTTAAAAACATTAATTTCCTGTGTCATATCGGTATATCACAAAGATTGGCATGAATTCACCAACATTTTGGCATGGTTGCATTGCAATTGGATAAAAGTCGGACCCACTAAATGGCAAAATGACGATTTGAACGCTTTTTCATGACCTCGAACCTTGACCTTTGTACTCTTATTTTGTAAATTTAGGTATTAAGAGTGTGGGGAACAGAACAGTCAACATTTTGTGTGTTTTGCATGCAAATCGGATAAGATTGACCGTGTTATGACTAAAACCGCACATTTCCGGCAATGTCGATAGACCCTCACTACCTCTGATTTCTCCCAAGCCGCTTATACTAAGGGTTATTACGTCATTTGTTCATGTCACATATCACAAGATGGCGGTCATGCAATTCTGAACATTTTGGGCATTAGTTGCAGTGCAAATTGGATACAAATGACCGCGCTATGGTAATATAAAGACTGATTTTGACCTTTGTCGCATGACCTATGACGCTTGAACCTTTGAACACCATCGCTCCCCAAAAGTCTAATCAAATGGTCCTCGATAATAACCAATCAGTCCCACCAAATTTGCCTGCGATTCAGTTCAATACTTTTGTGGAGTTATGCGAAACATAACAAAACAACACATATTCACAAATAAATAAATAATAAATACACAGCGATCCAAAACATAACCTTGCAACAAAAGTTGCGAAGGTAATGAATACTGGTGGTCCTCTGGCTGGCGCTCTGTTGAACCAGAACTAAACCGAACTGTTACATACATGTCGAGGCTCGTGGAGAGCCAGCGTGGAAGGAAAGGAATAGGCCGTGGTAAACCTCGATAAAGGGGCTATATTTAGGAGCTTTAATCAACCGGCGCTTGACAATGCAAAGCTACAACAGGGTCTCATATGAAAGATTGGTGATCTCAGTTAACACAATTTAGGCGCCTGTTGTCCTCATATTTGTTTGGTGTGCGGTCCTGAAGATATTCAATTTGAAAGGTACACGCCGATCTGTATTTGCGACCATTTCAGAAGATCACATAATTTCCCCATAAATACAAGACAAAGAGTCCTCTCCTACACCTTTGTATTGAAATGTGTCGAAGTTGGACGAGGAGAATAATGTATAATCACAACCACATCATGTGTAGAATGTAAATTTATATGCCATTTATTGACAAAAATACGATAATTTATCTAAAATTTATTAGGGACCGCCATAAGGAAAACTATCAGACGGAAGGCGATTTTTCAAACCCGATGTTGACATTGCTACATGTTCAGTAGTCATCCTTTACATATTAAAGAGATATGGATCAAACGTAATTCATGAAATTTATCTCCTCCCAATCGCCTCTCATGCCAGTGCACCGAGGTGTCTACATGGGTTGTGCAAAAATGGACACTACTGAAACGAGGCTATAGCTAAGCAGATAGTAAACGTAATAATATCTATCTATTTTTTTAATTCAATTTCCTATCATCTTCCAGGGTGTTAGTACACGAATGCCAAATTGTCTGGACACATCATGAAATGCTGGTTACCCATTAGTGCATAGATGGTTAAAAGTGAGTGCTTTCGTTAATCCATTTTAAAAGGCGATTAGTCATATTTTTGTCTGGTGGCTTCTCTGACTCGGTTTCGGCTTAAACGCATGCCTTTCATCTGCAGGAATATGTCATGCCAATGACAGTCAACTCTGATCAATGCAGGAAGAGGCGAGATTCTCGCGATATTTCTATCATGTGAAGCATTGACGAGATGATATGAGTTCAGACGTAACAATTGTGCGTCGGGTCGCATCAAAATCAAATCAGCCAGACACTTGATGTGGCTTGTCTGTATGGCAGTCCACTACTTTCCACAGTTGCGGGACACTGAACGCCGAATAATGGATAGAGAAAAGAAGCAACACAGCACGGATTGACAAGCATTTCCCGTGTCCATCTCAGATTATGTTACAGGCTTGCCTTCCAAAATGTGTACCCGGCTTCCTGCGTTTCATGCCCTCGAGCAGGATTGACTCTGTATCAGCATTCTTTCGGTACTATGGTAAAAAGAAGCATGAAAGCTATGAAGACACTGCATCTTCAGATAATGGTCCACACCTCGAAGTCCTCGCACACTCGAATCTCCAGGAGGCAGTGGCTGCTTCAAGACATTTAGTCCAGTGCAGGTGTATGAGTTCTCAAAGGGGATAGATATTGGAAATGCAACACAAATTATGAAACTGATCTTCGGGAGAAAGCGCGCAGCGACCAAAAGATGTCCACAGTGCCATAAGTTGCCTCGTCAAACCAGCTTTTCTCGAAACATGTGAAGAGAATCCTTCACGCAAACCCGCGAGTATGATGAACTGCCCGCCTGGCTAAATACCAGAAATTCCCACACCAGAGGGTCTCCCATCGGGTGGTACAGATGTGAGATACAAGGTTCTTGTGCTGCATTCCCGACATATGTTTTGATGGGACCGAACAATTCGTGGAAAATGATTGTTATATTGTCTTTAGTGTTTCATAGCCGTAGGTATGTGAAACCAGTGTACCAACAGCTGCAGCTGCTCAGCAAGACAGTTTGCCTTGCACTATATACGAGTTGCATGTGCTGGCCACCAAGTGACAGGCAGTGTGGCTAACATGGTCGACTTACGATGGTGACCAAGAAATTACGACGGACGACGGAAGTGATGGTTGAACATATCCGAGGACACTCATCAAAAATGTAGTCTTTAAGTGTTATTTCTCGTTAGAAAGAACTAATGTGATTGGATGTAACATAATTATAATCACATCACATTGTGCAAACTTCAGTCACCTATATCGTATAATTGGTGGCTAGTAGAATTTGGTTTCAAATAGTTTTCTCAATAATATTATTGATATGGTTAACGATTCTGAACACATAAAAATAAAAGAACAAAAATATGACAATTGGCAATGTTTGTTTTGTCTGTAGTTGATGATTTTCGAAAGTTTAGTGGTCCGGAAATTTGCGGTTTGTTTTCATATTTAAAAGCATCAAATGTACATATAATTATTCTAGAAGTCATTACCATTAAGCAGTAACTCGTGAAGTATTCCCTCTTGTTCATTTACTGCACATTTCCAATAACCAATCATGTAAAATAGAGGCGCATTGCTTTGTATTTGATGGCTAATTCATCTGATTTTCGATTAAATGGTCATAAATTTTTCTAATGTGGTGGTATTCCGTTACAAGTGTCGTGAATATTTCATGGGAGTCGCACAGACGACAAAAAATGAGGACAAAACAGGATGAGTTACTAGAATCCCCATCTTTCATACGAGACCTCTTAGTTGAGCTTTGTGTGTCAAGACCGCTATGATGTATAGAGTACGAAATTATCTGAACCTATCCCATAGTAGCTGACGCGATGGGCCGCTGTTCGAATGGGAATGAACCTGAGATTAAGCACAAGAAATTCAATGCTTCCTAGCTTCAGGGTTAATGCTGCAGATTTTGTTTTTTCGTTAAAATACCCGCACATTTAGAGGTTTTTTCGGCCGTTTGCTAGGCAAGGCGGAGGGGTCCATAGCGACGGTTCTTTTCCTCAACACATAACTAGGACATTACATACCATAACTGCTTAACATACCATAATACTGGGTGTAACCTATAAGGAGGGAACACACCAACAGCAGAATATGTGAGAGAGATCAAGGGGTGGACGGAAAGGACACTTGTCTGTCAGGGGGGGGGGGGGGTGACAGCAATCTGCACATCAGCTGAAACTAGAACGGCGTTCAGGGTGAGGACATCACCTCCCCAGAGTGAACGGTTCATGGTTATAGTATTCACTGATCAAAATGGTACCGTATACTGGATTCCCGGATCTTCACCAAAATTGAATCAATCTTTCCTCGTACACACACCCAACCTGTCCACCAAGTTTCGTCTGCGAATTCCATCCCAACTTTTTGAGAATATCCTGCTCACAGACAGACAGGTTGAAAACTTAAACCTCCGTCCACCTTGGATGGGCGAGGTAACAAACCGACTGACAACTAACAAACAAAAAGAGGTGAGGGAGTAGGGGACAAATCACAACACCACTACCTAGCACGGGGCAAGAGTGGTCAAACCACAGACCCGGTCTGCTGATAAAAAGGTTGTTGTGTAATATGGTTGGATTCGCTTAGACCCCCAGCAACGACTTCTGGTGGACAACCTTTCCAACAGGCTACTGTAACTCTGCAATTCAAGATGGCGTCAGATGGCCGCCATAATTTTAAAATCACCAATACGTCGTCATCTGTTATAGATGGGGGTCATTCAAAAAATTAAACCCCAGAAATGCAAATGGTGTATAATTTATGGCATACCAACTTTTTAGGGGTATTGAAGGGTGCTGAACTCAATGCTGCCTGTATGCCCAGCTCAAAAATGGCCCAATAATGTCTCAAAATTGAGAAGTTCCAAGATGGCCGGCACGACGGGCTAATGTACTTATGTAACAAATCTTTTTGAACTAAACAAGGTAGAGAACTTGAATGAAATGTGCTTTTGTAGGTTTTCACATATGGGGAAGATTCCAACGCCATAATTTCAGCTTTTGAGATAAAATGTGAAAAAAAACTGCTTGAAAGCTCATATTTAATTGCAAAAAATATGTCTTTTCTAAAGAATGAATAATTTTTTTTTTTTGGGTCGAGCCAGATACGATCCACAAGTAGGGTTGATCAGATACGATCCACAAGTTGGTTGATCAGATGCGATGCCACAAGTTGGTGATTTCCTGTGTCCAAGAATAAAATTACTTAGGTTTGGGGCAGTTTTTTTGTTTTTTCCATTAGGGAATCGTTCTGCATTCTTATAGGGCTTGTTACTTGGGCAGATACTGTTCGCTCTCGAGTATCAGCTGGTCAGCGTCAGCACAGGAGAGGATGAACGCGTTCACAGGACAGGCAGGAAGTAGGAGGGAGTGACCGTTCACCTATCCCGTTTTTTTTTTTCATGCATGTCCCGAAAATAAATAACCTAATGAGCTGCGTAACTAACAGACTCATACAGACGGCTTAACTAAATTGCCGGCGCTAGGATAGACATACAGGTGGGTTAAGAACTTATTTACATTTTTTACCTTAGCTAATATTTTACACTAACCATGGCCCAGGACCTGGCATCTGTGGGAAAGAAGGCATAGCAATGTCAACAG
>CM068962.1:5366382-5377399 GCA_035128595.1 Eptatretus atami
CGAAATCAAAATTCTGCCCTGCTCGAGCTGCCCTGGGTCAACTGCAAGTGCTGTTTGTTTGATGAAGTGAAAATGTCCAGGAGAAATAACAGCTCAAGGCGAAGTGTTAGGCCACACAGCTCACAGAACGGACGCCAAGTGCTGAAGCGCCGTAGCGTTGGAAAAATTGGTCTGTCAGTCGATTGCCAACACTCACGACCGAGTTTCCAAACGTGCCTCTCAGCAAGGTCAGTGCCAAACATGTTTCGTCTAATGGGGTTTTCAGAGCTGAAGCAGCGCACACAAGCCGAAGATCACACGCGCAATGCCAAGCATCTGGCTGAGTGCGTGTCAATCTCACCGCCATTGCGACTCCAAGGAGCATAGAAACATGTCCTCTGGAGTGATGAAATCATGCTTCACCATCTGCAGTCTGCGGACGAATCTGTTTGGCGGTGCCAGGGAGAAACGTGACCTGTTCCGAATGCGTTTGGCAACTGTAAAGTTTGTGTGAGGAGGAATAATGGTCCGGGGCTGTTTTCATGGTTTCAGGGCTCGGCCTCAAGTTCAGTGAAGGGGAAGTCTTAACACTACAGCATACAATGATTATTCTAATTGATTACTACGTACTTAACCCAACTTTGTCGCACAGTTCGAAGGCCCTTTCCGTTTCAGCCACGGACAATGCCCCCGTGCACAAGTGAGCGTCCATCCAGAAATGGTTTTGTCAATGTCGGTGTGAAAGACTTGACTGCCTCACAGAGCCATACCTCAACCCCAAAGAACACCTTTGGAATGAATGCAATGTCCGACGCGAGCCAGACCTAATCGCCCAACACAGTGTCTGACGTCACGAATGCTCTTGTGGCCTGAATGGAAGCAAATCCACACAAGCAATGTTCCACATCAAGTGGGAAAGTCTTCCCAGAGAGTGGAGGCTGCTGCAGCATCAAAAGGGGAGAAATACCATATTAACGCCAATGATTTTGGAATGAGATGTTGGACGAACGGTGTCCACATATCTTGCCATGTAGAGAATATAATAAATGAGCAGCAGTGCAGCAGAAGCACCATTGTTCTCGGGTCGCTCACCTGCCATTTGAGCACAAGGCATGCACTTATTTTCAGATATTTTAATTGGATACTTTCCGACGGCTCTGTGATCAGGGTCAGTCAGTGCGTGATTGTCAGTGAGTGGTTAGAATGAGCTTGTATATATTGAATATATATGCATCACAAAGAAAATATGAATTTTGCTATCATTTTATGAACACAATGAGGTCATTTTAATGAGGTAATGAAGAATATAATTTAATCATGGTGTAAGATGTGCTCTTTCTTGAAAAGAACGCGGAAGTACAGTAATGATGTGAGGATCGAGTGTGGCGAGGAGAGATTTGGTGAGCAGAGAGATTGGCATTTGAGGGGGTGCGCGGCGGTTTGAGGACTTGCAAGAGTTGGGGACAGGGATTGAAAAGCTTGGATCGGGGGAAGTGGAGTTGAAGACTGGGGTGCCTTGGCTGGAGGGGAGGTTGACGACTTTGCGTTCGTGGTGGGAGGTGATTTAATCAAGTAACTATTCTTTCATTTAATCCATTCATTCACATTTTACAATACGGCGTACCTGCTGTTATAGCAAACTTCTTGAAGCAAATAGAACAGAACTGAATATAAAGTACACATAACCCACAATAACAACCACCGACACCACCACGTAGCAACAACAACAACAACTACATGTTGAAAATATCCATTTTCCTGTGTTTCACTTTATGTTACATCCTCATTTGGACTCACAAGATAGACATGCAATATGTTCTTGAAGTTACAGCATTGCTGTCTTTGTTAAAACATGTCAGTGAAGTTACGGTCGACACGGCGAAAAGTTGGACAACGAAAAGTCTTACTCTATCCTCGTCATGGAAATTATTCCATTAAGGGTACGATAGTTAGTTCAGAGCATGCATAGTCAGTTCAAGTCTTTCAATAAACGGCTGGTCAAGTATGAATGCTCAACTGAGACCGGAGAGGAGATTTGGGTGAATTAGGACAAGGATGCTGACGAAACCAAACCGTTCTTTGTTGAGACACACCAAAAAATCTTATACGTCCACCACTAATGCTTCCAATGAGTATATCTAGCTGAACATCGAGCAAAACCCTTCTTGCGAAACCCCAGTCTGACATAAATAAACACACACAAGATTAGTGCAAAGGTATGTGCACTACTTCGACACCACGTCATCAGACTGACCAACTCATAATGTTATTGATCCAATCAGAACAAGTAAAATTCAGAACAACAAAGAAAAAGGAAAAAAACACTTTGTGCGTTCAAAAGCAAATTTCCACCAAATTATCCAAGAATAATTTTTCCATTCCGAAATATCAAGATGAAATCCCTAGAGGGAGCTTTTAACAAACTTACAAGTTCACCAAATTATATTTGAAGAAGACTTGCAGAAGGACGAACTCAATGTGTGGACTTTCTTGACCTGGATTTCTTTCAATGGTAAACCTCCCTCTGGACTTTGGGTAATAACTAACCTCCCTGCTCATGTCTCTTTGGTCTTCCTTCAATCCATTTGCGTTCCATCTGATCATTGTGCTTGTGAGAAGAGTCAACTTTGCTCCAGCTACCCATTCTCAGAGAGCTGCGTCATCGCCACCAAGGCGGGCAGTTCACCCAGGTTGACTGGCAAGGACTGCAAGCCACCGATCTCACTTCAGGAACTGGTCTTCTATACTTGCTTGCCCCTTGATATTAACGTCAAAACCCTGCTTTCGCTTAGCCTTGGGAATTTCTGGGAATTTGTCGCACATTAAACCTGCTCCTCTTATGCACAGGATTTCATTCCATTCTCATCTTCAGTATCATACCCAACCTCCCACCAATGATACTCTGAATCCTGCTGGAAGCAGTTTGCCCATGACACAAACTGCCTGCATTTTTTGGAAGGGAAATCCCAAACAAAGGTGATCTCAGTTGTTCCACAAAGCCTGCAAACATGCCGTGAATCCACTCTAGAGAGCTCGAAAAACAACATTCTGTCCAAACAACCTCAAGATTGAACTTTCAAAACTTGTCTTCCTCCTCCAAAACCTATGCGCACTTGATCAAGCTTGTTTCTGCGAAGTTATGCTCCCCCTCCATCCCTTCCTCACTTGAAAAGGCACACAGCCGAGTTGTTGTCCCCTTTTCTTCTGGTATGTTTTTTTTTTCTTCTTTCTCCCTTCACAAGCTTCCTGTGCTACTAAAAAGTAAGATATTGTGGCAGAATGTGTTGAAGTAGACATTTCGTATTCTGGCATTAATTGTGAATCGACATCCTTGTACATCATGACACATTTATGTGCATTTTGGTCCTCCATAAGGCCCAGTCACACCTGACGTTTTAGCCAGCAATGGCAAGCGTTATGAAAATAGTATGTAAAACCTGGCTACGCTGAAACTTGATGTTTTTTTTTTAAAGATTTCGGACGTTATTCATAACGAGTTGGTCATATGCATAACATATTAAGTAACGGCACAGAACGTCTTCGTTGTCTTATAGATAACTTATACCAAACGAATGCTTAGCATGTTTCGGCGTTCACCACCTATGCCCAACGCATGGTTTAACCTTAGCATAGCGCCGCTGCACGTATCGCCGACCAAACTCGTGGCGTAGCCTTGTAAAAAACTGCCGCTCGCCGATTTAAATCATAACTGCCTGAGAATTGGACAAGTGTCAACATCGCAGTCACACCTTGACGATTTAGCCAGCGTATGCCGACCTATGAAAAAATGTGTCTAAAACGCATGGCACATGTCGAATACGTATGGAAGTTGTGTTTATACGTTAAGAGCACGCTGAAAAACGCGATGAAGTACGCATGTTCATATTTCGTGGTACGTCTCGTACGTCGTGAAATTTCAAGCATTGCTGAAAGATTTTACGACGTACTCGCCGTATGGCTCACAAGCGTTCCGCCTACGCTGGGAAATAAGTTGGTAGGCACGCAATATGCGATCGTTGACACACGTCGACACAAGTTCCTTGTAAGTTACTCGTTAAGGTCGAAACACGTCGAGGTAATGTTAGGCATACCCGAAACTTTATTTTCTCCGTCAAGTCACATTTTCTTTTTTTCCTTGGACTCCGTGAAGGACGTGACAAAATATCTGAAGTTGTTGTCTTGTATGTTGTTTTATTTTATTTTTTCTTTTTGTTTAGTCTATCACGAATTTTAAAAATATATTCGGAACATTGCTTTTAAGTTTCGACGTCGACGTGACAATATCCTCAAACAGTAAATATTCACAGAGGAGGAACTAAGAATAAGACATGAGCAAACTGAAAGGCAATTGGACGTGACGTGACAAATATCGCGAAGTTATTGTTTCGGGTTTTTTAACGCTGCCAATACGCATTATACGGTAGTGGTAATTAGAAACCGTTAGTAAGTATCTGTGGTCGTCCGGAAGACGTCAATCAAATACGTCTACATACGTCAATATGCGTTGGGCGTTACGTTACACATAGGTTCAAAGCACGTTACTCAGAGGTTAGAAATAAAGTTTTGGGTACGCTAGCATCTACCTCGACGTGTTGTCGACACTTATCAGTAACTTACAAATAACGTGCCTCGACGTGTGTCAACCGATCCATAACGTGCCTCGACGTTGTGTGCAACGATCGTGTAACGTTGCCTACAAACCACGTTACTCATAGGTTATAAATAAAGTTTCAGGTACGCTAATCATTACCTCGACGTGTTTCGACTTCATGAGTAACTTACAAGACGTGTGTCGATGTGTAGTCACGATCGCATAACGTCGCCTACAGACTTATAGGCCAGCGTAACAACGTGTAGGCATGTACGCTGGCATACGTCGGAAAATTCAAGCATCTTAAAAAAAAATTTGAGGACAACGGGCAAAGTACAACGATGAAAGCCAGGCCGTACTACGACGTATGCACGTGTTTTCAGCGTGCTCTTAATGTTTCCAAAAACTTACCCATAACGTATTCGACGTGTGCCAGCGCGTTTTAGACAAATTTTCGAAAATCGACATAAGCTGGTTAAAACGTCAATGTCTGAACTGCGGCCTTTAGGCAAAATGCAGAATAGGGTTGATTTAGAAGTCTCACGAAGCAAACATTACAACCAATGAATTGGGATAACAGCGAATGAGCACGAAGAGAAGTGAAATTATCCAACACGGATTGTTGCAAAAACAAATTTAGTTTCTCAGTTAACAAGAGTAGGGGTTGCCGGGTGGCAAACTCACCTTGTTAGTGAAGTGTTTTTAATTTTTCCAGCACACCGACTTGCTTCCCGTACAACATTTGTGTTGATGCATGCTTCTGCTGCTGCTTCTGCTGCTTCTGCAGCATTCTTCATCAATGCAAAACTGGTATCTGAATCCAAATTGTCCAGTGCTGTGGTTTTCCAAACTGAAGCTGAAAATGGATAAAGTCTTGTACAAACTCATTCTACAGCCCATTTTGTTGCTGCATAAAAAAACCAAATTGGGAAAAATATTTTAAAATCATGATTATATTATCTGTTTGCATGAGGAACGAAAGGCAGAAATGCCCCTGTGCGTGTGGTCTAGTGACGCAGTACAAATAATTATATCACTGTTGAAGATTTCAAATCCAGCTGAGACAGCAGCATGAAGGATATGAAGTCTAACGGATCGAGAAACCAAGCTCATCTTTGCCAGAATTACAAAATGTCCCAAAACATATTGTTGGAAATTATAAAACCAAAACCTATCTCAATAATATGACCTTTATGGTGGAGGTGAATGGCTGCCCCCACAACCTGGTCTGGTCTTACCCTGCCTGCTGATGCCAATCTAAATGTTTGTGCTTAGCACAATGGGAAAAAGGAAGTACAAACACCATGCAACATGCTGCATTGAGTAGACTGCCCCTCAAAGATTGGGACAGACATGACAGCAGGAATATGTAAGACAGCAATAAAGCAAGGCAACGAAAGATAAAGAAGACAAGCCAAATCTTTCCATGAGGGAAATATGCACAATGCTCATACCCCTTGGTGTATAATTTGTAACATAACATTTTGCAGAAATTGCCATCCACTTTTACTTGAAGAGATATTAATATCAGATATCTGTTATATTCATTTTTTTCAAATTGGGCCTCTCCAGGCAAGAGGCAATCCCAAAACTGCCTGACAATATCAACAGGCTGCTCGGCCTTTTACGAAACATATATATCAGGAAGGAGGTGCTGGCAGCGGTAGGTTAAGGGAATCCACCCTCACTTCGAAGCTGTGGAGCCTGAGTTGAATCCCAACGACTGCTGCCAAGGTGAGTTATCGAAACCAGCACCGTGGCTAAATTTCAAATTCCTACGCTGGACTGGATGCTGGGAAGCCAAGAGCAAAACCAACGTCAGTGTATTCCCTGTCAAGGAACTGCATTTGACAACACTGCGCACTGAGTAAAGGGGTTATTATTTTCAGGCTTGGAGAACTGGTTTCAACATCAATTGTAGGAAGAAGTATTTTTTTATTTAAGATCAGTTTTATTTTAAATAGCAGGTCATCCCAGGTAATGCTGCTGGTTGATGACCAGAGCATCCCAAACTTATCAAGATGGCACTGGCTCTGCCAGGGAGGGCCAGCGGTTCAGAAGCAAGGCCCGGATAGGTAATTTTGAATGTGGAATCAATGGAGGAGAAAGGAGACGCGTGATAGAAATGATCCGCAGAGGAGTTTTGAAGTTGTTGGTGTTAGGAAACCAGATGGAAAGGGCAAAGGATGTTAGCGAGCGAGATTGAAAGCTGATTCACATGAGGGGATGGAAGAGTAATGGTTGTGGGATAATAGCATCGGAAGAGGATCAGCAAGCACTGGTGATCAGAGTGGAAGATGGAGGGATGGAGAGTTAGTTATGCATGGGTGTGATTACAGAGGCAAATGGTTTGTTTTATTTTCAGTGTCTGGGCCACAAATGGGAAGGACTGCGGTGGAGAAGCATGATTCAGAGACACACTGGAGAGGATGATGAGAATGGTCAGCTGGAGGTGATGCTTTGCATTGCAGGAGACTTTAACAAACATGTGGTTAAGTAGCGGAGCCGGGTGAAGAGGAAAATGTGTTGGTAAATTTGGTTGTGGAACGAGGAATAGACAGGGTCAAGAGTGGTTGAGATTCCAAACCCAGGCTGGAAAGACTTCAAGTGTGCGATCATGCCATGCCAATCACCTTGGGTGAACTGGCGAGGACTCTATGCACAAGGCAGCTCTCCGACAATAGCCCAGAGAGAAGTGACCTCTCAAAAGCACACAATTAGATGAACGTATTGGAGCAGAAAGAGGAACAGGAGACATGTGTCGCGAGGATTTGTCGTTACCCATGTCCAAAATTAGGAGTGCCCGTTGGGAGAAATACCTAGCTTGGAACATTCACTCATGCGGAGAGAAAAGGCCCTCTCAAATGTGCATCATATTATCTCTCTCCCTCTCAAGGATATATGTATATACAACATATATATATATAATATATATATATATTATATATATATATAGTATATATATATATTCAATATCAGACATAACGATACTCAGGAATGACTGCACTTTATGAATGCAGAAATACATGAAAAATGTAAAAAAAAACACTTCTCAAGAAACTAGGTTATATCTTCGAAATAAAAATAAATATACAACACGTCAGCACAAAATACCTTACATGGCATCACAAACCACCATCCTTTGGGGTCATCATGTTGATCAGCGGAGACCTCCAACGACTTGCAATGGCCAAAAGTTGGAGGCATTGCTGGCCTATGATTTGTTCTCAACTAGGCAGACCGGTACTCTAATTGTGAGCAGCTTGAGACATTATAGTAACCGGTTTTAGGATTATAGTTGAGGGTGTTATCACAGGCGAAGACAAATTGGCCAGCGGTAACCTCGATAAAGGTATATATTTTAGGAGTTTTCATCAAAATCCGGCTGTGACACAAAGCTACAACACGGTCTCATATGAAAGATGGTGATGATCATCAACAAAGCCCTTGTTGCTCTCATATTTTGTGTGGCGTCCTAGTAAATAATTCACATTTTGAAGGATACACACCGGTCTGAATAATTGGACCATTCAGACAAATCACATAGATTTTCCTATAAACACAGAACAAAGGAGCCCTCTTCCTACAAGTTTGTTATTGAAATGTGTCGATTGGACAGTGGAGAATAATGTAGTATCAGCAACACAATCATTATAATGGATAATTTTATGCCTTTATGTGACAAAATACATAGTTTTCTAAATTTGTTAGGAGCCGCATAGAAATATCAGAGAAGGCTATTTTTCAAAACCGATGTGGACATTGCTATGTTCAAGTAGTCATACCTTTACAATATTAAAGAAGATATGATAAAACGTGATTACATAATTATCATCCTCCACATCGCTCTCATCCATTGCACCGAGGGTTGTCCCTGCATGGTTGTGCCAAAAATGGACACTAATGGAAAGGCTTTACGAAGCAATTAGTTAAACCTAATATATCTATTTTTATCAACTCCTGGACATCTGTCTGCGTCCAGGGATTGCCTAGAACGCGCCAATTATGCACCAACATCATACAAGATGCTCTACCCATTATGCAATAATGCTAAACTGGTCTTTCGTTAATACATATCGGAATTTCAATTTCTACCTTATTATAGGACTCCAACATGGACTGAACGCGTGTCCAGATGAACCAGCGATCGAGTCCATTGAAGTACAGTTAGCGGCAAAAAACAAGCGAAGGTTGTCGACAGAATGGGATACCATGGCATCATCATGTCAGAAATTCGTCCAAAAGGAGAGAGTCAGGCTAACAGCTGGGAGCAGGGGTTTGGCAAGCTTATGAAGCTCATCTTCACAAATACTAGAACTTGATGAAATTGGCCCAGTGTTGGAGTCACTTAAAGGAGGAACCGATATGTCTATATTCTACCACCGCAGTTGCTATGCAGTTGTACACAGCTAAGAGGAACTTTTCCTTCTTCTCAGAACAGGCATCACAGGAGAAACCAAAGATTGTGGAGCCCTAAACACACGCGAAGCAAATACCCAGAAGATGACGATTGGTCAACCTGTTTCATCTGCCATTCCAGAATACTATAACTTCACAGTGTCGCGAACAGAGACCTAAACAAGCAACAAGTTCGCCAAAGGGCAAGCATGAAGCACGTGACGATCAGGATTATGCTTGGTCTTCTTGAGGTTGAGGACCTGTTTGCAAAAAAATGCTATATTCATAAGTACTTGCATGGCTTCATACATCAGCACCCACATGAGCTCTGGGCAATACCAGCAAGCATGTACCTTGAAATCTGTATGAACATCAAAAGGCCTTCTTTCCCATCTTGTTGATGAGATAGGATATTGCTTAGACGAGGGAAAGCCTTCAAAATGAAGATCTATTACATCGATTTTCAAAAACTACTGCAGCATGCCTTTTCATCTGCAGGAATGTATCATGACAGTCAAACTTGCATCAATGCAGGAAGAGGCAGATTCTCGGAATTCTTCAGTTGAAGCAATGCCGATGATGAGTTCAAGCGTAACAATGTGGTGGGTTCATTACCACCCATCAAATCAGCAGACACATGATGTGCTGTCTTACATACAACTTTCCACAGTTGTGGGGACACTGCCGAAATATGGATAGAGAAAGACATCAGCGGATGCAAGCTTATCCCGGTCCATCAAATATGTTACAGCTTGCTTCAGAAATGTGTACCGGCTTCCTGCGTTTCAGCCTGACAGATGTGACTGTATCAGCATTCTTCGGCTATGGTAAAAGAAAGCATGGAAAGTTATGAAGACACTGCATCTTCAGAATAATGGTCCACACTCGAAGTCTCGCCACGACGATCTTCCAGGAGGCAGTGGCTGTCAAGACATTAGCAGTGCATGTAGATGATTCTCAGGAAATATATGGATGCACACAAAATTTGAATGATCTTCGGAGAAACTCGCAGCGACCAAAGATGTTCCAGGCATAGTTGCCTCCGTCCAAACCAGCTTTTCTCGAACATGTGAAGAGATCCGTTCACCAAACCCGAGTATGGATGAATGCCCGCCTGGCAAATCCAGAAATTCCCACACCAGAGGGTCGTGGTGGTACAGAGGAGAAGGTGTGCTGCATCCCACATTGTTTGATGGACCCACATCAGCGGAGATGTTATATGGTCTTGTGTGTTCATGCCGTGGTAGTGAACCATGTACCAACAGCTGCAGCTGCTCACAAGACAGTTGCCTTCACTAACGAGTGCATGTGTGCCACCAGTGACAGCAGTGTGGCAACGAACTGTCACATGGTGACCAAAATGACACGGACAGTGATGGTTGAACATATCGAGCACTCGCCTCAAAAATATATGTTTTAGTTCATTTCTCGTAGAACAATGTGTATTGGTGTAACATATAGTTATCACATCACCTTGTGCAAACTTCAGCACTATATCGTATAATTTGCTAGTAGAAAATTTGTTTCAAAATATTCTATTATATTGATATGGTAAACTGAACACATATAAAATATAGAAAAAAATATGACAATTGGCAGATGTTTGTTTTCTGTAGTTGATGATTTTCGAAGTTAGCGGTCCGGAAATACGTCTTTTTTCTATTAAAAGCACTCAAATGTACATATATTTTACTGAAGTATTCCATTAAGTAACTATATATTCCCCTGTTCATTCTGCACATTCAATACCAATCATGTAAAAAATATGGGCGCATTGCTTTGTAGTTATGGCTAATTCACTGATTTTCGGAAATGGTCAAAATTTTCTAATGGGGGTATCTTCAGGGTGTGAATATTTCATGGCCGCACACCAAAAAATGAGGACAACAGGGCAAAATGAGTACTGAAGATCCCCATCTTTCATACGAGACCTCTTGTAGCTTTGTGTCAAGCCGGTTGATTAAGTACCAAAATATCTGACCTACCCAATAGAACCTGACGCGATGGGCCCGTTCGATGGGGAATGACCTGAGGATTAAGCACAAGAAA
>CM068962.1:5392819-5403911 GCA_035128595.1 Eptatretus atami
TTCCTTGCATCACAGAGCACGCGCACTTGCAGTCATGAGTACTGAAACCCCTATCAACTAAACATCACCATTCAACTAAGCCAAGCTCCACTGTGAGTTCCCGTAACCCCGAGAGGGTACCCGTAACCCACTGAGGTCCCGTAACACACAGAGGGTCCCGTAACCCATGGAGGGAATCGCCCTAGACCCACGGGAGGGTTCCCCATATACCCACGGAGGTCCCGTTAACACACGCCAAAGGGTCCCGTAACCCCACGGAGGGTCCCGCTACACACAGCAGGTCCGTCCCGTACAGGTATGTAAAAGCATAAATAATAGAGTGCTGCGTTAGAAAAAAAACCAGCTACAGGGGGGTGGGGTGCGCGGGAGGTATTTTATACGTTTTCCCCCCCCCCCCCATAATACCGAGGGTAGTCCATAACACACGGAGGTCCCGTAACCCCGGAGGGTCCATAAACCACAGAGGTCCGTAACCACACGGAGGGTCCTTCGAACCCACTGAGTGGTCCCATAACTCACAGAGGGTCCCATAACCACGGAGGGTCCGTAACTCACGGAGGGTCGCCATAACCCACGGAGGGTCCATAACCCACTGAGGGTCCCATAACTCATGGAGGGTCCATAACCCATGGGAGGGTCCATAACCCACTGGAGGCGGGTCCCATAACCCACGGAGGGTCCCATAACCCTGCGGACCCATAACCCACTGCAGATTCAATATTCCAACGGCGGGTCCCATATTCCACTGTAGGTCCCATACGCGCACGGCAGGTCCTGCAACCCACAGCTCGATCCTGCAACCCACATGGTCCCTTCAAACCAGCAGGGTCTGATAACTCAGCCACAGATCCTACAACCCACCATGGGTCCTGCAAACCACCATGGGTCCTTATAACCCAGCGTGGGCCTTCAAACCAGCGTGGGCCTAATTAACTCAGCAGCAGATCCTACAACCCACCATGGGTTCCGACAACCAACCACTGGTCCTACAAACTCGACACGGGGTCCTACAACTCGCCATGGGTCTACAAACACCCAGGTCCGAAACTCAACATGGTTCCTACATCGCACCGCGGGTTAAAAAGCCAGCCACATTCCTGCACCCACCGCAGGTCCTACAACCCTGCAGGTCCACAACCCACCGCAGGTCCTACAACCCACCGCAGGTCCACAACCACCGCAGGTCCTCAACCCACCGCACGGTCCTATCCTACAACCCACCGTAGGTCCTGCAACCCACCACGGGTCCTACAACCCACCGGAGGTCGCTACAACCCACCGCAGGTCCTGCAACCCACCGCAGGTCCTACACCCACACAGGTCCTACAACCCATCCAGGTCCTACAACCAACACCGTTTCTCGAACTCACCTTCAGGTTCAAAACCTCAGCACATATTCCTTTGCAACCACACCAGTTTCCACAACCCAGCGTGTGGATCCAACAACCCAGCGCGGATTCTACAAACCAGCGCGGGATTCTACACCAGCGCAGGTCCTACCAACTTAACCCGCGGTTCCCACACCCACCGGCGAATTCTAACACCCAGCCGCAAGGTCCTACAACTTACCCGCGGGTCCAACAACCACCGTAGGTCCGACAACCCAGCAACGGATTCCACAACACTACCATGGGGATATCTTCGTGGTGATCGTCATGGCAGCTTATCTGGCTGGGGGTAGCCTATCATTTCTTGATGAAGCCGATGTGTCGCTGATTTAGCCAGTGCCACCTCACCATACACACACTGAACTGTGTACTCATTTCGACCAACCCAGAAGCGATGACAGGCTGAGTCAAACCCCCTGGATGATATAATTCAGCGGCGACGGGGCTTGAACTCGAGACCCAGGATCCCAAGCCGCCACCCTAACCACTGAGCCAACACCAGCTTATGGGTCCTTCAACCCAGCGTGGGTCCTACAACTTACCGCAGGTCTACAACTTACCAACGGTCTACAACCTACCACGCAGGTCCTACAACCCACCGTAGGTCCTACCACTCAGCACGGATTTCTAAACCTACCGTGGGTCTCTTCACCCAGCACGGGTCTACAACTTACCGCAGGTCCCATAACCCACCGCAGGTCCTACAACAGCACGGAATTCTACAACCTTTACCGTGGGTCTTCAACTCCAGCGCGGGGTCTACAACTTACCGCAGGTTCCCACAACCCACCGCAGGTCCTACAACCCAGCAACGGATTTCTACAACCTACCGTGGGTCCTTCACCAGTGTTAGGATCCTACAAACAGCGTGGATTCCAAACCTACTCCACTGCCCCCCCCACTCCCCCAAACCTTCCAGCAATGTGACTAATTGTGAGCAATAACTGTTCAACCTGGGTTCGAATCCACACCCAGCTATCATTAGGATGGGGGCCAGTGAAACAACACCGTCGCACCCCGCCGCACCCCCACATGATAACACACACCCTCGTACCTTTACACCCACATGAGTAAGTAGATCCACCAGTTTAAACACAAATGGCTGCCCACGGAAAACTTTCAAACACTGTCATTTCACCAATCTTTATGTTTGACTGCTACGTTCATGTTGTGGTTGATATATTCATTTTGGGGCTACGCATATTCATGTTTCTGCTGGGTATATTCATGTTCTGGCTGATATTCATTTGGGGTATTCATGTTCGGGCTGGTATATCATTGCGGATATTCTGCGGCTGGTATATTCATGTTGGCGCTGGTATAATGGCCTATTCATGTTCGGGTCTTCGTGTATATTCATGTTCGGGCTGGTATATTCATGTTTCGGATTGATATATTCATGTTTGCGCGTGATATATTCATGTTTGGCTGAATATTCATGTTCGGGTGATATATTCATGTTTTTGGGGCTTGAAAAATTGTTTCCCTTTTCATGTTTTGCGCGCTTGATTATTCATGTTCGGGCTGGTATTATTCATGTTCAGGCTGATATTTTCATGTTTGGCTGATGTCTTCATCGTTTGCGGCTGATATAATCATAGTTCGGCTGATATATTCATGTCCAGGCTTGATATATTTCATTATCGGCTTGGTATTATTCATTGTTTCTGGCTGATATATATTGCATGTGTGGCGTGATGTCTTCATTTGTAATTTCGCGGCTGATATTATTCATGTTTCGGCCGTATCATGGAGGTGGTATATTCATGTTCAGAGCTTGGTATATTCAATGTTCGCGGCTGTATATTCATGTTCGGGCTGGTATATTCATGTTCTGGCCCTGATATATCATGTTTGGCCTGATGTCTTCATGTTTGGGCTGAATATTTCATGTTGTGGCTGATATATTAATGTTTGGCCTGATATCAATCATGTTTGGCTGATATAATTATGCTTGGCTATATTAATGTTTGGGCTGATCATATTAATGTTTTGGGCTGTATATTAATGTTTGCGCTGATATATTAATGTTTTGGCTGATATCTTTAATGTTTGCCCGGCTGAATATTAATGTTTGCCGGGGCTGATATTTTTCATGTTTGGGCGCCAATATTAATGTTTGGCTGATATTATTAATGTTATGGGCTGATGTAATCATGTTTGGCTGATATAATCATGTTTTGCTGATTATAATCGTGTTTCGGCTGGTATATTTATAGTTTGCGGCTGATATTAACATGTTTGGGCTGATACATAATCATGTTTCGGCTGGATATATTCCCATGTTGGGCCTGATATTAATCATGTTTCGGCTGAATATATTATTTGGCTGATATATTATGGGCTCGATATAATTCATAGTTTGGGCTGGTATATTCATGTTTGGACTGAGTATTTCATGTTTGGCTGATTATGCTTTGAGCAATGATAGTATTCATAGTTGGTGGCTGATATAATCATGTTTGGGCATTGATATAATCAGTTTGGGCTGATATATTCAGTTGGGACGATGGTATAACTCATTGTTTTTTTTTGGGACTGATTATTTCATGTTTCAGGGCTGGTATATTCATCGTTGTGGCCTGATATATTAATGTTTTAGGCTGACTACTAATCATAATGGCTTTTGGGAATGTATAACTCATGTTTTGGGCTGGTATATTCATGTGTGGCGATTCTATATTAATGTTTGGGCTTGATCTGATGTCTCATGTTTGGAGCTGATATATAGTTCATGTTGTGAGCTGATATATTAAATGTATTGGGCTGAAATAATCATGTTTTGGCTGATATAATTTCATGTGGCTGAATATATTACATGTTGGGGCTGATTATTCATGTTTGGGCTTGATATATCATAGTTCAGGCTGTATATTCATGTTTGGGCTTGATATAATCAATAGATTGTTGGCTGATATAAACATGTTTGTTTCTAGATATAATCCATGTTCAGGCTGGTACTAATTCATGTTTGGGCTGATATAATCAATGTTTGGGCTTGATATAATCAATGTTTTGGCTGATATAATCATAGTTTCGCGGCTGATATAATCAATGTTTGGGATGATATAATCATGTTTGGTGATTAGATAAATAATTCATGTTTGTGCTGAGATAAATGTCCTAATGTTTGGGCTGATATTCATGTTTGGGCTGCATATAATCGCCTTTATATCATAAGTTTGGCTGATTATATATCCATGTTTGGGCTGATATAATCATGTTTGGGCTGGAATATATTTCATGTTTGGCTGATATAATCATGTTTGGCTGATATAATCATGTTTTGGGTGCATTATTCATGTTGGCCGTGATTGTCTTCATGTTTGGGCTGATATTTCATGTTGTGGCTGATATATTAATGTTGGGCCTGATATAATCATGTTTGGGCTGATATTATTAATGCTTGGCGTGATATATATTTTTTTGGGCTGATATATTAAATGTTTGGGCTGAATATATTTAATGTTTGTGCTGATAATTCATTGTTTTGGCTGATATATTAATGTTTGGGCTATATATTCATGTTTGCGCTGAATATATTCATTGTTCTTGGGCTGATATTAATGTTTGGGCTGATATATAAATGTTTGGGCTGATATAATCATGTTTGGCTCGATATATTAATTGTTTGGGCTGATTATATTAATGTTTGGGCTGATATATTAATGTTTGGGCTGATATATTCAATGTTTGTGCTGATATAATTCATTGTTGTGGGCTCATATATTCATGTTTGGGCTCGATATATTCATGTTTGGGCTGACATATTAATGTTTGGGCCTGAATATATTCATGTTTGGTAGATATAATCATGTTTGGGTGATATATTAATGTTTGGGCTGAATATTAATGTTCTGGGCTGAATTATTCTGTTGTAGGCTGATATATTCATGTTGGTGGCTTCATATATTCATGTTTGGGCTGATATATCATTGTTTTGGGCTGATATATTCATGTGTGGCTGATATAATCATGGGTGTTTGGCTTATAAATATGTATTGGGTTGATATATTCATGTTTGTGCTGATAATATCATGTTTCGGCTGATATAATTCATGTTTGGGCTGAAATATATTCATGTATTGGGCTGATATAATCATGTTTGGCTGTTTGGGTTGGTTTGAATATATCAACCCAAACATGATTATATCAAACATATCTGTTTGGCTGATATAATCATGTTTGGGCGTGATATAAATCATGTTTGGGCTGATCATATTCATGTTTGGCTTGATATATCATGTTGGCTGATATAATCATGTTTGTTGCTGATATAATTCATGTTTGGGCTGATATATCATACAATGTTTGGGCTGAATATTCATGTTTGGGCTGATATATTTCATGTTTTGGTCTGATTAATCAATGTTTGCTGCTGATATAATCATGTTTGGGCTGAATCATTAATCACTAGTTTGGGGGATATAATCATGTTTTGGGTTGAATATATTCATGTTTGTCTGATATATATGTTTTGGCTGATATTAACATGTTTGGGCTGATTTAATCAATGTTTGGCTGATATATTCATGTTTGGGCTGTATATAATCATGTTTTCGGCTGGATATATACATGTTTGGGCTGATATAATCAATGTATGGTTGAATATATTCAATGTTTGTGCACTGATATTAATCATGTTTCGGCTGATATATTCATGTCTGGCTTGTATAGATCATGTTTGGCTGGTTATATTCATTTTGGTGATATATTTTATGTTGGTGGCTGCGATATATTCTGTTTGGGCTGGTATTATTCATTTTGGGGCTGATATTTAATGTTTTGGCTGGTATATTCATTTTGAGTTGATATATCATGTTTTGTGTGATATGAATCAGTTTGGGCTGTTATATTCATTTTGGGCTGAATCTCTTGTCATGTTCTGATTGGAATATTCATGTTTGGGCTGATATTATTCATGTTTGGCTGGTTTTTGCATGTTTGGTTTGATATATTCATGTTTGTGCTGATATAATACATGTTTGGGCTGTATATGTCATTTTGGGCTGATATATTCATGTTCTGGTTGGAAATATTCATGATTTGGGCTGATATATTCATGTTTGGGCTGGTTTTTGCATGTTTGGGCTTGATAATATTCATTTTGGGCTGATATATTTTATGCTTTGGGCTGGTATATCATGTTTGGGTTGATATATTCATGTCAGGCTGATTATATTAATGTCCGGGCTGGCATCTTCATCGGACTAGAATATTCATGTTCGGGCTGGTATCCATTGGACTGGTATCATTCATTGGCTGGTGTTTCATGTTCCGGCGGTGGGTCATGGCCTCCTGCGTCTGGTGTTGATGTGGAGGAGATGTGATGCGTCCAATGGCCTCCTACGTCTTGTGTTGATGTGGAGGAGACGTGATGGTTCCAATGGCCTCTTACGTCTGGTGTTGATGTGGAGGAGACGTGATGGGTCCAATGGCCTCCTCCTGCTCTGGTGTTGATGTGCAGGAGACGTGATGGGTCCAATGGCCTCCTCCTGCGTCTGGTGTTGATGTGGAGAGACGTGATGGGTCCAATGGCCTCCTTCTACGTCTCGGTGTGATGTGGAGGAGGCGTGATGGGTCCAATGGCCTCCTACTGTTATGATCTGGAAGCCAGAGAGCACTCAACATACAGGTCCTATTCAACAGTTATATCGGTAAGTATGTGTTTTAGTTAGGGTCCCCGTCCCTGTTTAATGTGGTGAATAAATGTACATGCGCTGCCGAGTTATTTTAATAGTTAGGATTTTTACATCACTCACAACATCTACGGCTACTACATCTTCCACTACAACAACAACGCCAATCTTCGCTCCCACAGTGACAACCTCTGCTCCCGGCATTTCTCCCGCATGCTCGCTGGGAATGCGAGCTGTGGAATTCGTTCGGGGATGGAATTCCATTCCAAATATGGTCATGAACCGATTCGCTTGGGCTGCGTGCAAGTTAAGGGAGTCGTCGTTCCCACGCCAACGATGAGCGGACTGAATTCCATTCCCAAATGAATGGTCATGAACCGATTCGCGGGTTGGTGCGCGCCAAGTAAGGGAATGCGTCAGTGTCCCAACCAACGATGAGCGGGACTGAATTCCATTCCCAAATATGGTCATGAACCGATTCGCCCCCTCTTGGCTGCGCGCCAAGTAAGGAAGCAGTCGTGTCCAACCCACTGAGGCACAGGGCCACGGCCTGAGCGACCGCGCCCCGAGAGTGATAAAAGGAACGGAGAGCAAAGCATCGGGTGGAATCTGCTTCGAGCGGGGGAGTGAAGAATTTGCGCCCCGTTCGAAAACGCATCTCTCGGAGCTAGGCGAAAGAGGTCTCGTCGCTGGCGTGCTCTGGTTCTCCGCTCGCTCTCGTGGCTGGGTGGTCTGCATATGGCTCCCCTGGTCGTTCTTGGGCCGACTGTGCTCCGGGAAGCGGCCGGACGTCGAGCGCGCCGCTCGCGGCCAGGTTAGCCTTGCCTACTTTCTCGTCCCTCAGCTCGACTTCCTCCGAGCTGAAGGATTAATAAGACCATTTGGGTCCGTTTATTTGGGTGTCGTCTGTATGGTGGGCCCGTCTGGTAAGTAGGAATTGTTTACAGTGCTTGTGTTGTAAATTTGCCATTCTCCTATTAGTCGTGATAACTCTGCCCTTACGTGCTTCCCTCGTTTCTCCAATTACTGTGAATTTAAATACCCCATTTGTTAAATGTATCCGCTTGTTTCTGTGTTCTTCCATTGGCTAGTATGGCGCATGTTGGTGAAGTTTACCAAAGGCTTTGCCGCCTGCTAAATGTGGCATTTGGACCGACGGGATTCGCAACCATCCGCTCGGGTTTGTGCCCGGGTCGGGCCCAACGGCTCGACTCGTACGAGTGCCGTCGAGGGTGTGAGATACTCGGTACTCGCCACGTGGATCTCTAGGTATTTTTGAGATTGGCAAATTAACCCCTGTACCACGTGGTGGAATTATTGACGATTCACGGTCGCGGTAAGGGAACCCGTACCCTCGGTTTTTCCGAAAGGGTACGATCGAGATTCCGGGTGTTCGTAGAGTCCGACCCTACCGCCCTCTAGCGGTCGTTGCTCGCAGCCGATGACCGGCTCCGCAACACTACGTCTGGTGTTTGATGTGAGGAGCATGATGAGGTTCCAATGGCCTCCTGCGTCCGTGTTTATGGGAGGAGGCGTGACGGGTCCAATGGCCTCCTGCGTCTGGTGTTGATGCTGGAGGAGGCATGATGGGTCCAATGGCCTCCTGCGTCTTGTGTTGATGTCGGAGGAGCATGATGGGTCAAATAGCCTGTCCTGCCGTCTGGTGTTGCGATGTGGAGGAGGCATGATGGGTTTCCATGGCCTCCTGCGTTTTGTGTTGATGTGGAGGAGGCGTGATGGGTCCAATGGCCTCCTGCGTCTGGTGTTATGTGGAGGAGGGTGACGGGTCCCAATTTCCTCCTGCCGTTGTGTTGATGTGGAGGAGGCGTGATTGGGTCCAATGGCCTCCTCTCCATCCTGGTGATATGTGCAGGAGAACGTGATGGGTCAAATGGCCTCCTGCGTCTGGTGTTGAATGTGGAGGAGACGTGATGCGTTCCAATGGCCTCCTCCTCCATCTGGTGATGTGTGCAGGAGAACGTGACGGGTCCAATGGCCTCCTCCATCTGGTGATTGATGTGCAAGAGAGATGTGACGGTCCAATGGGCCTCCTCCATCTGGTGTTGATGTGGAGGAGAACGTTGACGGGTCCAATGGCCTCCTCCAATCTCGTGTTGATTGGAGAGGACGTGATGGGTCCGAATGGCCTCCTCCATCTTGCGTGAATGATGTGCAGGGATTCGTGAACGGTCCAATGGCCTCCTCCATCTGGTGATGATGTGGAGGAAGACGTGACGGGTCCAATGGCCTCCTCCGTCTGGTGATCATGTGGGAGGAGGCGTGACGGGCTCAAGTGGCCTCCTCCATCCTGGTTTGAGTGTGGAGGAAGGCATGATGGCGTCAATAGCCTGCTTCCATCTGGTGTTGATGCTGGAGGAGGCGTTGACGGGTCCAATGGCCCCATCCCTCCATCTGGTGATGATGTGGCAGGAGGTGTGATGGGTCCAATGGGCCTCCTCCATCTGGTGTTGAATGTGGAGGAGGTGCTGATGGGGTCCAATGGCCTCCTGCCGTCGGTGTTGATGGATGCGGAAGGAGACGTGATGGTTTTTTTTTTCAAAAATGGCCTCCTCCTCCATCTGGTGATGAATGTGGAGGAGGTGAGATGCGTCCAATGGGCCTCCTCCATACTGGATGTTTGATTGGTGGAGGAGGTGTGAATGGTCCATAGGCCTCCTGCGTCTGGGTTGAATGATGCGGAGGAGAGACGTGATGGGTCCACAATGGCCTCCCCATCTGCGTGTTGATGTGGAGGAGATCGTGACGGGTCCAATGGCCTCCTCCATCTGGTGATGATGCGGAGGAGACGTGATGAGTAATTTATTTCACTCGTTCACCACTTTACTATTCCCTGACATTCCGCTCCCGCCGAGCGCAACCTTTTCCTTCATCAAGGCCATATTTTTATTCATTCATCCCTAAAGTTCTTGTTCTTCTTAGTTCTTCGTTATTTTTTAAGACTTATCTGCTTCTTTTATCGATTACAAAATAATTACGTTTGTTTTGAATGTTTAATGAGTTACACTGCCGCGTCGTCCAGCGACAGAGTACAATAAGCGGTGTATGGTAGCAGCACCGTTCAGCGCGGCTGGTATTCCCACTTTCACGTTCTGTTTTAACTCGAGTAAATTAAAATGTAAAAGATATTTTAGAATGCGGCGCTTGTTTGGTTTATACATCGTCGTACTTCATCGAATCATCATTAAAGTTAAAAAAAATAATAATAAGGGGGAAGTGTGACGTCATCTCTCCTGACGCGCAGGATTCGTTTCGCGGTTTCTCGTGTGACATGGAGGAGTAAGTGAACGCGTTGAATCGCATCATTGGAAGGAGCAGCTTGGTTCGGGTGCGACGATTCAGCTCGTTTTACGGACTTTTCACACATGAAAGATCAGTGTTGGAGAGGGATTGTTCGCCTCATCATGGGATTTTTAGTCGCAGTTCTCCAAGAGGTTGTTGTTGGTAGTAGTAGTAGTAGTAGCAGCAGTAGTAGTAGTAGTAGTAGTACCTGGTTGGGTTCCGAACCCCATAGCTGGAAAGTGTGTTATAACTTGTGCAAGAATATACAATACAATTTATCTAAAAGAGTTAAGAAAAACAAAAAGGAATAAATAACAGACATCAATCATCCTATTCATGTAAAAGAGTCGAGCAACTTTGGCAGCATCAGCATGAGCAACTTCTTCAAGGCAGCAAGAGTGTGGGCTTGCTCAACATGAGATGGCAAAGAGTTCAATATGTTAACGACTCTCACAACAAGATATCTCAACCTGGCTTCACAAGTACAACAAGTCTGCAATGACCTCTAGTACTCGTGAGTGGGGACAAAACAAACAAACCCAAAGGCTTTATAGGGGAAAGCTCATGAAAATGATCCAACATTTGATGAAGTGTGCACCGAATAGCCCACATACCTTTAACAGATAATACGTTTAACGTAGCTAGGTGCTAGGCATCAAGGTGCACACAGGTGCACACGTAGCTAGGTGCACATCATTACAAATTCAAATTTCAAAGTATTGTGTTCATGGTATCCTAATAGCAGATGATATGTATGTACATTGT